>JGVQ01000172.1:0-71459 GCA_001007845.1 Nigrograna mackinnonii
GATGAGACCGCCACACGGCTTAGAGCTGATGCCATGAAGAGACCTGCTGAAGATGTCTATAGGCAACAATCTCAGCATCTGAGAGACATTATTCAGGCTGCACAGGCTGTGGTGGAAATGCGCTCTTCGCTCTGATTCATTGATACCGTGGTGGAAACAATAGAATGTAGTAACTTGTAAGATGCAGGCATGCTGTTTGCACCTAGAAAGCGAGATGCAAGCAAGGAGTCCCGAACAAATTTGGGGTAAATAGTTTTGACAGCTCACTCATCAAGGCCTCATCTTTAGTATGCACAAGAATATCTAGCACGGGGTGAATGCTGAAATATATCAGGAATAGAGTGAATTCAAATGAATGTGCTCAATTCAGGCCCCATTTCTGTTTTTTTCCTTTCGTTGATTTATGATCATCTCTATGCTGCTTCACTCCCTCACCATGATAGCATTCAGCGCTCATATATAGCCTTCAAGGTATCCGCTTCCCACAATGGACGTGTCCTGCCCCTGGCGTGCCTTCAGGTCTATAGATCATTCCAACCTCATTGTACTCTTGCTTTGTCGTATTTTCGTCCCCTAGCCGGCCGCTAATATCTAGGGATATATCAACCACAGATTTGAACCCCATGCTTGTATAGAAAGCTATGGCCTCCGTAGTAGATTCCAGATACGCGGATACTCCCTGTTCTTTGCACCGATCGACACCCCATGCTACCATCATCGAACCAGCACCTTGCCTTGCATATTGCGGGTCCGTGGCGATGAAAGTGAGCTCTGTGTTCGAAAAAGTCAACAACGGCGCATACTATTGGGTATGGGTCCTATTAGAGGGAGGGGGGGGATAGTTTTGTCCCCTGATGACGTGGAAGTACTCACTGTAGCATGGCTCTGTACCTATCGCTGCATCTTGTGCTTCCTCTGTCACACGAGCCCAATCATTCAAGACGTCAAGGGCGGTTCCCTCAGGCCAAATCCACGAAGGTTCGTGATAATCATCATTGACACCTATTGGATAAGACCATTTCGCGAAGCCGATGATGGATGTGTCCGACTGGTGTGCCCCAGAGTCATTTTGGAGCTTGGTGCCGTTCAGTGGTGTAGCCGTGTCGACTCTGCGTACAATGAGGACTGTCGTGCGTGTGTCCTCGATGTCGGCAAGTGCCTTCAATTCTATCGAGCGCTTCAGAGCTTGGCGAATCTTGTCAGATGGAAACTGCGCACGCAGCATTGCATTGGGCCCAAATGCCGCCATGTGTATTTCTGCGATTCGAGCCGCATCTTCAGGAAAAGCGTCGGAACAACGCAACAACATTGCTGAAAAGGAAAAAGCTCGTAAGAGCCTGCTACTCCGATTTCAGGGCACTGCACTCGTTTAGCGATAAGGGTTGGCTTGAATGCAATATCTATGGGTATGAGTGGTGCCGGAAGAGAACGGGGTCGGGATGGTAAAGCAAAGACTTGGGCCTTGCACAGTGGGTGCGCTATTAATTTTATCCGTCCTGCAGCCCTTCCGCCACCACGTACAACACCAGCGAGTTCGCATCCTCTACAACCGCGCCATAGTCACAGCAACTATCCGGTCGGAGTAATCTGTGCCCTGGCGATCGAGAAGGCAGCCTTCCAGGCGATGCTGGACGAATAGTAGGTCAATGGCTTCTCATATTCGATTATGCGCCATGTAGGTCGGAAGAACAATGATAAAAGTCGAAAGCACTCGGATCGACTTATTAACTGCCTACCTTGCAGCAACCAGAGATCGGTACTTTTCACAACTCGCACATTAAGGATGGCAACTTCGCTGGCGCAGCAAAACGTCGTGGAGACCTCCATGATGGACAAAGACACGGCTTCACAAATGCTCAGTAGCTCATTTATCGACCACACTCCTCGACAACGAGAACAAGGACGCATTGCTCGAGAAGCTCACCCAGGACACTCACCGATTAGTGCACCTTGCAACTAGCAACTAGCTGCTGAATGAGGGAACAATGTCTGCCTGGACAGTAAAAGCTACCGAACATCTCAGTGAGGTTTTCCCTTGCAGGGTCCATAAGTATAGAACAGTATGAGAGAAAGTACTTGCCCATGTGCGTTATATTCTTGAGCACCATCCTCTGTTTGGCGGCACGAAGCGTGGACTGGAACTCCTTCAAGATTGTGGGATTGCTTAATAGAAGACGGAAGATATAGCGAGGCCGAGAAACCTTTAGGGCAAGTATGGCGTGAGAGGAAGAAGATCTTCGGGTCTGATCACCTTGACACACTAGACAGTATGCAAGAACTAGCGGACTCATATAGACTTCAGTGTCACTGGGAAGACGCCCGAGAACTACTGGAAGACTTAGTAGATGTTCGTAAGAAGCAACTAGGAGAGAATGATCCGACAACGCTCAACAGCTTGAGTGAGCTGTCCATATTGTATTACGAGCGAGGCCTATAGACAAGAGCTGAGAAGCTGCAGCTGCAGACCCTAAACATGCAAAGACAGCGACTGGGAGCCGATCATCGAGCAGCACTATCGAGCATGAGCCATTTACAAGTATTGGAGCCCCGTAAGCGCATACCGGGGGCTGATAATCTAGCTACCCTAGATAAAACCTGGCATCAACATATCGAAATCTCAAAAAATGGGGTGCTTTAGACGAGCTGCATACCCGAGTATTGAAACAATTTAGGCGTCAACTAGGACCAACTCACCCAGATACCCTCAATTTCATGGGAAGCCTAGGATTGCTATACGAAAATCAATCTCGACTCGCTGCTGCGGAGGAGCTACATTTGAAAGTGTTGGACGCCTGTGAGAAAAGGCACGGAAAGCATCATCCAATTACGCTTAAAAGCATGAAAAATCTTGCCCAAACCTGGATGAGGCAGAATCGGTATACAGATGCCATAAACTTGTTGAGAGAGTGCGTTCAAATTTATGAAGAATGGGGTGGAATTGGGCGCTCTAGATTAGAATCATGTAGGCGGGTTCTAACTAAATACGAAGAGAGGCAACGAATTGCCAATATCTCTTCCGGGAGTTAATTTGAAGAAGCGGAGTTGCTGAACCCGCACTGGAGCTCAAATCGTTAGATGTATAATGATTAATTAGTCCAACGATAGATGTATCTACTCTGTAATACTAAACCCCTAGTGAGCCAGGCTGAGCTGCGAATCCATTTGATAGAGACTTGGTTTGCATCTCCACCCCCTACAATAATACGCCTTTGATAGCCCATTCGCCCCCGCCATTTTGTGATGTAAGGCTACAATCTGAGCTCAAGTGGATCTGTATTTACCAAGCTAGAGAGCAACATATCACCATCCGTGGAGGTCCCTCCGAATTGGCAGCGGAAATCCTACGATTTTCCCATTTCCTGTAATCTACCTGATCTTGCTTTCTCTCGTTACTTTAATTGTAGACGCTATCATGGTTATGGACCTAATTTACTCTTTCCTATTTCTAATTCTTAGCGTCGTAGAGACTTATTTGGTCAATCAATGTTTGGTTTCTTCTCACGCTTTGGCTAGCTAGGCTGGATTGGATAACATTCTAGCGTAATATACAAAGCCACCCAAGTCTACATTTGGCGACAATATCTGCGAGTTCCGTCTTAGGAGTAACATACGGTATGATCTTTTCTCTGACGTTCGTCCTCTGCTCGAAAGCATAGGCCATCCCAATGAGCTTGGTTTCTGAGAATCTCCGACCGAGAAAGCTGATACCGAAGCTGTAAAGTTTAGCAGGCAAATCTAATCGCATTTTGATACATGTGGACTTACGGGATGTTAGGTGCGGATGTTACTAAGCCCCATGCGTCTTTCACGACAGGGGTGCCTGGTGGATACGATCCCATGGGCACAGATATGATTGGGGAACCGATACCAGCGCCCCAAGTGTTGGCGAATTGTGTCGGAAGGACAACAGCGTCCAGACTGTGTCTTTCAAGAGTACCGAGTAAGCCACCCTCCTTACCATAATACAGATAGTCTTGATAGATTGGCCAGAACTCCGGGGACTTATTATCCCATTTCTGTTTCATTGCCCTATCCCAATGCCCAGTGTCCTTTTTCGGGTAACCTTCGAAGGGTGAAGAATGAGTGAAGCTGCTTAGGTCTTCTAAGGAGGTTACATTGTGAGGATTGTATGTGAGCGAATCGAAATAATTTGCCAAGTCGATTGGAAAATCGGCGTCCATGACTTTCACCAGCAAGTCTAAACCAGAATGGAAATACTCATCAGCGGCAGTGAAATTTGAGTCTTCGACTATGACCGCCCCTGCTGCCCGCATGACGTCTAAAGCTTGTTCAAAAGCCTCTATCATTGGGCCGGTAGCATTGTTAGTGAATATCGGAAAGACGTTGCGAGGAACACCAATTCGGACACCTAGGAGCCCATTAGGGTCACAAGCTTTGGCGTAGTCTGGTATTGGATCATAAGGGATGGCCGATGTGTAATTATCTCGTGAATCACGCCCAGCTATCGCTTGCAAGATGTACGCCGCATCCTTTACCGTCCTGGCCATTGGTCCAACAGTGTCCTGGTGCTCGCTAATTGGAATGACCAAATATCGAGATGTGAGGCCGACCGCTGTATTCGCGTTAAAGAAAATTAGATTCGTGCCGTGCTCGTACGTACTTGGTTTGATCCCGACGATATTATTCCAGGAAGAAGGTCCAACAATTGAGCCATCGGTCTCGGTTCCCAAGCAACCAGCAGCTAATCCAAGTCTATAGACAATGATTAGACGAAATCATTTGTTGCAATGATGTTCAACTCACGCAGATCCTACTCCACTGCCACCAGAGCTGCCCGAAGGGTCCGCATTTGGAAAGTATGGACTGTAGATTTGACCGCCACGAGCTGACCACCCATTGGCTATGTGGTACGATCTCATGCCTGCCCATTCAGACATGCTTGCCTTCCCGAGAATAATTGCACCCACATGGCGGAGCATTGCCGCAACCGTAGAATCATGCGGTACAGTTGCCCCTAGGAGTGCGTACGATCCAGCTGCTCATTTGTCAATAGTTGATTTGTTCATTCAATCCATTACGCTTGCCTGTGTTGTTCATTTTGTCATTCGTTGCTATGTTATCTTTGATTAATATGGGTATCCCGTGTAATGGCCTAGCTTAGTTAGTGGAAGGGTATTAGAGCAAGGGAGATGCCATCATACCCGCGAATCAACCCCTCTGAGCGTTCCCTATCTCGATCAGCTGCTATGGCGAGTGCATCTGGATTGACTTCCGTCACGGCATGAAGCTCATTATTAACTTCATCTATCCTTGCAAGGTAAGCCTATAAAAGCATCAGAAACGTGGGATGGACGAGTGAAGGGTTCAAATCACATTGACAAGATCAGCACTAGTGAAAACCCCTTCATGTAGACCTTCTGAAAGCTCCTCGATAGTCGCACTTAATAAAGATGGGGACTCTGCTATAGGCTGTTAACGAAGGGTCTGAGAATCAACACATTCACCTACTCCTTGAAGGTGTATGCAACTGTCTAATTCCGTTGATGCCGAGACAGACGACAATCATTAATACAATGAACGAGCGATAAAGGTTGGTTCGAGGTCTCTTTGTCACTCCAATCTCCGATTGACTTGATGAGGTTGGTAGCAATTTATACTCCGTCTCGGAGACGCGTGATTGGAGCCATGGCCGAAAACCTGGGAGTAACGCGCTTTTGACTCGTCGCCACATCTGAAAAGTGTATTTTCGGCCACCTATATCTGGATGCCTATGGACTAAACGGCTCAGCGCGAAAGTTAGCTGTTCGATCGTCCCAAGAGTCGAGGTTGATTGCAGGTTTAAGTGTCAGCGTCGATCATTACCTACGTTAGTTGGTTCGCCAAGGCAATCTTGTTTAGCCGAGTACCTTCACCTGTAAATACAAATGTTCTAATAGGCTTGAATCCGTTTTCCATCTGCCTAGTTTTCGGTTTGAGGTAAATCTGCTTCTAACCCGAGTACATGGTTTAAGAACATGCATTACAAGGATTGCATGAATAAGAAGAGATATGTTGACTCCTAAATAGCTCTCGGCAGGTCTCCAGAACTTGGGCCCCAACTCGTGATAATTGCAGGGTCAACATATCGGATGGGTATCGAGACCAGCAAAGGCGATAAAAAACTAGGAAGGTCGGGACACATTTGCATTGTTTGTATTTTTACGAATATTACCAAGAATTGGTTACCACGCCCCGGTGTTTATATCTTAGCGCCAATTCCTACCTGCTAGTGTGACTAGACCATCTAGACATGCTAGGAGCACGAATCGGAATGAGTTTACCGGCACAGTAAGGGGCATGATTTGTTTCTATTAAGTGTGGAAATGGTACCTACCGGCATCGGAATCGAAGTTCGCTAAAGCGATGTATAATATGGAGAGGGGGCTTCAAATCACTCGACAACTACTTTGCGCGCCGTCCAGATACCATTTTATCAATTTCATCAACTAACCTTTCGTCCTCCCAAATCAAGTTTCCTTCATTATCCCCCTTCCAACACCATGGCACCCCTCAAAAGACCTGTAAGCGTGAACGTCGACCTCGGCGAAGGCTACGGAAACTTCAGATGCGGACCCGACGAGGAGCTTCTCCCATTAATCGATCTAGCAAACGTCGCATGCGGCGGACATGCCGGCGATCCTCTCATCATGGCAGAAACAGTCCGTGGCTGCAAGAAACACAATGTTAAAATCGGTGCGCATCCGGGATTGCCAGATGTTCAAGGTTTTGGACGTCGGGCGATGGTTATGCAGCCCGAGGAACTTACTGCTATGGTAAGGTATCAGGTTGGTGCGCTTAAGGCGTTTCTTGAATACGAAGGGGTGCCTTTGAATCATGTTAAGCCGCATGGGGCTTTGTATGGGATGATGTACAAAGACCGAGAAGTCTGTAGGGCAGTCTATGCGGCTGTGCCAAAGGGTGTTCCTGTTCTTGGCCTACCAGGAACGATTCATGAAGAAGTTGCTAAAGAGTTGGGCATTCCGTTCGTCGCTGAGATTTATGGAGATGTCAAGTATGATGCCCAGGGTAAATTAGTGATTGAACGAAAGAAGGCGTAAGGGCCACTCGTATTGATATGGGTTTTGGAAAACGCTGACGAAATGACAGCAAATGGAGTCAGGAAGAGCTGAGAAATCATGTGTCGTCTCAGCTTGAGGACTCATCGGTCACTGCTGTTACTGGTGAAAAAGTAAATTTGGATATTGGCGACAATGGTGTGTAGACTCACAAGCAAGCGCTTCAAGTTTGCCTTGTCTTCTGCTAATGCCAAATCAGATATTTCAATCTGCTGTCACAGTGACAGTCCAGGAGCCGTCGAAATTGTCACCGCTACCCGAGAAATGGTAGATACTTTCAATGCGAAATATCATGCTCAATCAACATCGTAACGGGAACCTGGCAGCCTGGTTCGGTTTGTGTATATATTGCGATGCAAAAAAGAATCTTACAGAAGTTTTATGCAGCTATTCTACTAGAATTCTCTCCGATTAGTAGAATAATAAAGAAGAGTATTTAGTTCACAATGAAAGTTATATGTTCTCCAAATAATATAACGGGAGGAATCTATCAGATGTTGCGATGCGATGCGTGCGTCGGTACAGTGACGCAAAGTTATTCAGCTCGAAGCTAGTAACATCACTCAACTATGTTACATATATTCCATCCTTATTCCTAACTTCCAGATTGTACTAGCTCAATACCAGCAGCTACTGCCATTAACTTCTCTTCCGAATATGGCAGTCCCAGAATTTCTAGTCCTAAAGGAAGAGAGGTCTGAGAGGAAAGATCTTCAGTGACCTTCACAAGACCAAGTGGTACACTTATAGCGGGAAATAACAGCTGACTGGCGATAACGGTATTGGTCGGGAACGTTAAGCAAGTCCACCTACAAAGGATGTCAGTCAAGTTAGGTTAGCTAGCTAATGGGTTGTAACTCACCTCCCTCCCAGAACATCCGAAGTCTTTGGAGCCAGTACCTGGCAGGTAGGATATACAATTGTATCAAGATTATGCTCAGAAAAGATGAGAGAAACAACCTGACGGAACTCTGCTTGTTCGAGGAAGCATTTCCCGAGGCCTGGATCAGAAGGAGGATCGGAGGGACCTTGCACTACTGCATCAATCAGATCTAAATGTTTGTCGCAACCACCATTCGCGTGAAGTTCTTCAAGTCTGAGATGTGCTAACTCGGGACGAGAAGCAAGGAAATTGTTGATATCGGATTTGGCCCTGGGGATGTACATTGATGTACTAACTCGGAACCGCTCAAGGTCAGGAATAGCAACAGCGACAAGTTCAGCACCTGCACGAGTGAAGTTGTCCAAGGCTTTTTCGAGTGCTGCATTAACATCTTTGTCGGAACCAAACACATCCCTCAAAACACCAATGCGCCTGTGCTTCAACGTAGGATTCTTTATAGCATCTTGGAAAGGCGTTGGAGACGATGCCAACGGAGCCCAAAGATTGAGCGCAGTATCCGCATCTTTCTTGTCGAAACCAACAACAACATCTAGAATCCTAACCGCATCATCCACGGTCCTAGTCATAGGTCCAGGGGTATCTTGTGGCACGACCAGACATGACATGCCGTCTCTGCTGACTCGGCCAGGAGTAACGCGCACCCCGACAAGGCCGCAGAAGCTGGACGGCAATCTAATGCTGCCGCCGGTATCACCACCGATAGCAGCCAAAGCAAGTCCAGCAGGAACGACAGCACCACTACCGCTCGATGAGCCTCCAACATCGCGGGAAACGTCGTATGGGTTTCGAGTCACTCCAGACACAGATGACGTGGAGAACCATGAGGTGGCCCAATCAGGCATGGTAGTCTTCCCAAGGATGATGGCACCGGCATCTTTGAGTTTACGCACCACTGTGGCATCATTCTTGGGTTTGTATGATGCGCAAGCCTGGCTTCCGAAAGTGGTGATGATGCCTTCTGTTTCGATTTGATCCTTTACGCCGATGACGACTCCGAATAGGGGTCCTCTTTCAGAGGGCGGTATCGCCTATCTGGATTGTCAAATACGTCTTCAATGGGGGGAAATGTGGATGAGATGCTCGAGGTTCTAATTCAATCTCTCTAGGCACACGAACAAATAGCAACTTACATCCAGGGCCCTTGCTTGTTCAAGAGCGTTATCATTCAAAGTAACATACGCATTCAATTCAGGGTTCAACTTCTTAGCTGCATCCAGATACGCCTTTGTCGCGGCTTCCGCAGTCGTTTTTCCATCACGTATTGCAGCCTGCAGCGCCGCAATGGTCTGATATTCTTGTTCAACCGAAAGCATAGCGGAGATATGTGAGGATTTGCAAATCGGAATAGAAGCTCGGTTTTGGTCTTGTGTCCGAGAAAACTCTCATGCTCAAGAATTTCCCCACATCCATAGCCTTCAAAGCGGGGTAAAGCACTACCCGAATTGACTCTTTAGAAGTCTTAACCATATCACCGGAGAACGGTCTCCTAACGCCTCAAACGCTTGGAATTTGTCGAGTGTACAACTCGGCATCACGGATTAGGAGTCGATGTCGGAGGATCGCGAAGGGTGTCGGAATTCCGCGAGATCGTCTTAGCACCCACCTAGGTATAGTCCCATGTAGAGATGCACTTACAAATACTATATATTACAACATAAGGAAATAGACGCTGATCGATAGTAAGCTAGTTTGTTTTTTATTTTCTACATACAAATTTGAAAGAACGCTCCATTACATGGGTAGTCTAGAAATGAGATGTGCCTGCCGAAGACGGCTTGGGGGGTGCTACTAAATGATACAATATGTAAATGATATCAACATCAATGAACAGAAAAATCTGGAATCGCCTCTCCGCGCTCGAATGATTATGCCTCACCATGCTTATCTCGCCCTGTTCTACCAAGAAATCTTTCTTCATGATTCCCACGTGCTTCGTGCCTCCCTGTTGGTTGGCTTCCATGCAAAATCAAATTGGCTGATCTCCTGCACGTCCTCCTTCATCTTACCCTTCTCGCTGGGTGTAGTCCTCCCGCTGCTATCAACAAGACTACCAGCCCAATTGTCACCCTGCTCCACATCATCCTTCGCTTCCCGTCTGGCAAATAGATCATCTGGGAAGGGGAAGAGCGTTCGGCGTCTTGGCGGCGACTTCTCGACAGCAGTCATCCATACAAGCGCAGTAGCATCCTTGCCCAGAGCCTCAACTACAGGAGTGACAATTGGGAGAATTGCGAAGAGGATGACGTAGGAAGTAACTCCGACAACGGCGACATTGATGCCATAGCTAATATTGCGTTCGGCTAGGAAGACCATGAGCCAGCTTCCCCAGCTCCAGAATACGAGACCATGAAGTAGGTAGATACTGAAGATGTGTGGGAAGAGGACGAGCAGAGGCTTAAGCGCCAGAACCCATTGAACCGCGGGAGAAATCTCGACAATTGCTTGCATTCCAGCAGCGAAAAGAAGACCGTTAAGTCGTGGTACGAAATAAGCCGGGTATCCAGCGTTGTCCGTATTCCAAATCGGTTCACCGGTGTCTACATCTGGGTGGATGTTGTGCTCATACGTAGCAAAGCTAAAGTCAACCCAGCCTGAGAGCATGTTTGCAAGGAAGCCAGCGGCAACGCAGAGCCAGAAGAAAGTTATCAACGGATAGTAGGCAAGAGGACGTGCGAGTAGGTAGGACTTGTACTTGTAGGTGATGTCGAGATCGGTCAATAGTAAGCCAAGCCAGAGGTAAGATCCCCAAGACTGCGCATACCAATGGTTGATTACACAGAAGGCATAGAAGGCCATGCGCTTCCACTTCGTCTTGATCTCGCGAACTATGATTGCGCCACATAGAACAAGCCATGTGCCTTGAAGTTGAACGGCGATAGTCCAGAGCACACCAGTGCAATAATTGAAGGTGATTTGTGGGACCGCATTGGGGATCAAATAGATCAACTCCAGGACTTCGGACACGAAATGACCGACAGTAGGGAATCGAGTCACATACGGCCAGGTAGACCAGGTGAGTGAGGGAATATACCGGAGATAAGTTGTCGTTCCAACATCAACCAAGAAATATTCTAGCATCGCTATCGCTGTGACTGGAATCATAAGTCGTGGTGTTCTGCGCACTGCTGCTTTAGCGATGTCTTGCAAATTACCCTTTTTGAGGTAGCCCGCTACGAGAAAGCGAACAGAGGTCGTGAAGAAAACGCCAAGCCACATCTGGTTCAGAATGAAGGGCGCGATGATTTGTTGGGCCCAATATTCCGATTTGTGGTGCATCGGAGCTCCAGGTATAACAATAGCAGGAACGAAGGTCAGACCGAAATGCATGACTGTGACAAGGATGGCACAAAGTGCTACAAGACCGGCCAGATAGTCAATCCTTTGGCGAGGCGGAGGGGGGTGGGCTTTCATACGTGGCGCCGGGAGTGCAGATTGTGTCACTGTACTCATCTCCACCTTTTCCGGCATTGGAGGTGGATCACTCTCCCCAACCGGGTCTTCAGAAATTCTCCTCGGTGTAGATCTTCCGTCCATGATCTGGCGCACTGAGCTTTTGTTTGGGAGTTGTAGGTCTTCTGTAGTACTAAAATTACTAGAGTACGGGGAGAGGACTCGAGGGGTTGTTCCTCGGCTGTCGAAACGGATCGAATTTGCACCAGATGAGGGACCCACGTGCGTCAAGCTACCACTAATTGAAGTCCCAGGGCTTGGATCTGCTTTCTCAATGACGAGATCATCTCTTGACTCGTATCCATACTCTATAGACTGGCACCGGGTTGGTGAAGATGAATGGATCGAGGAATTCTGTGAAGGGAGGGTATTACGAGGATCCTCAAAAGGATTTTCGGTTCCTGCATTCCCTGCACCGGTAGTTGACTCTCCGGATGGTTGACCATGGCCGCTTTGTTGCTTGTGTTTACGCCAGGGCGCACGGCGAAGGAAGGCATGCAGCAACAGAAAGGAAGAAAACGAGATGCACACAATAGAAATCCATAATGCAGGCATCCGTTTGACATCTTTGTTGTTCTTCTGCTTCCATTTCCGTGTGACAGGCTCCGAGAAGGGCGTAGTACCACGGAGAGAGATATCATTCATCGAGCACGATTTGGAGAGTGGACAGCGCGCGACAAATTCTTCTTGCTGTTCTTCGCTCGTTGCCGAGGAGTTGAAAAACATGCGGATCCATCCAATGCTGGCAACGGACTCCTGTCGCGGAGGTCCTCTCATGGAGTACTTGTTTCCAGTGGACCAATGCTTGAAATAAAGAGGGGCGGGCACCGATGGCATCCCTTTATTCTCCTTGTGCAGAACGGATCGCGTGAGATTTCCACCGACGTAAAAGTTAACGTAGTCTTCAGTCCAGTCAATCCGGTACTCAGTGTATTCCCAGGAATCGACGCTGCCATTGCCTAGCGTTCCTCCCAGAACAGTGTAGTTGCGGTTTGCAGCAGATGTCTCCAAAGCGTGACTATAATTAACTCCGAGGTCACGCGTCGTAAACTCATTGTTAACGAATGTGCCAACCCACGCCTGCGAAGGGTCATTCGTATTCATAACACTGAGTTCCGCAACCTCGGTTTCGTTATATTGCCACATCATAGACATAGCGCTGCCGCGTGCCTTCCTCCCTGGGGACTTGATAAGTGTCCGGAAAGAACCATGTTGGATGTCACGCCTCGCAGTCCGGATGCCAGCACCTTTGACCAGGTGATCATTTGTTGGCGGTGAAACGTATAAGTCGAGAGAATCAGACCCGTTCAATCGCACATTTGAAGGGTCGGCACCTTGCCGGTAGATGGCATTCCAGTCCTTCTCGTACTTGTGTGCGTAATCTTCCGCCACAAAATCATCAGGAAGACTCGTGGTCTCATTGAAATAGACGATTATAGAGTCTGTGAACAATTCTTCCGTCTGTGGATCGTAAAATCCACAGGAACAGTCTCCATCCTTGCCGGCAACATCAGCAGAGACTACGGATAAGTGGGCTAGAACGAGGGACAAGAATGAAAAGAGCATAATGGAAGCGAAACAACGGCTTGAAACGAGAGACAAAGAATGGCAAGTAGTGAAGTTAAGATGCGTATGAGTTCTCACGCATGCCAAAGTGAGGAATTGAGCTGGAGAAGTTGTTGATACAGCAGCGGCTGTAGAACCACGACGAAGAGACACAGCGGCGGACTTTAGGGGAGCCGCAGCACGTAGCCGAAAGAAGAAGAACAATCGAAAATGGAAGACATCCCTGCGAAATGACTGATCATATCTTCACATTTTGCTCGCCGGAATTTCCCATCCGCCACATGTGGTGCAAGCCAGACGGCGGCTGGCTGGAGGTGGTGTCCGCACCTTCCTTAGCGGAACCAAAGAACTATGGCTCCTGAAGGTCCTGAAGCCACTCCGGGCGTGACGGGGCTTGGACGATGTGATGGTGGCATTGGCAATGAGAGGTCATGAAGTGTGGGAGGCGTGGGAGGCGTGGGACATGTGGATAGCTAAGCTTTGGCGGCTCCCTAGCGTCAGGTACACTTCCCGATGAATGCACGGACCACTCCTGGCCTCCCTGTGTGCCCCGTCTGTTGAGTAGGTAGGGCAAGGCAGGGCTCTAATTCTCTTGATCGCCTCCTCCGACTGATTAAGTGCATCCACTCTTTTGACGGCCCTGCAATCATAATCGATTGTTCCAGGTCTTGTCGCACCGCTTTTTCGCCGATATCGATATCTGGTACCGTGTACTCGCAGCTTACACACTAGGCATGTATGCATACTCTTGTCGAAATCCCTCCTTAATCGAGGCACAGCATAGGTCTTCTAAAAGTAGCAAAAACTGGCGGAGAGTCTACCTACTAAGAAAATTGAATCCCAGCCCTGCGGTACTACGCACTCAAGATTAATGAAGGCGTGAAGATCCCTTAGAAGAAAATCATACAGCGCGGTCGGTATCTTATTACCTGTTCTATCGCTTCCATTTGCACATGCAAGGATGTCACTTCTTGGGTGGCCAAAGCAGAACCACTCATCGTAGCCCTCCTACTTCGGGCGTCTGGGGCGTGGCGTCAGTCCAAGATAGGAGTCTGCGACGACGGCTTTTCCTCCATTGCCGTCCCGGGGCGCCACATCCAGATGCCAGGCATAGTCATCCTAGTAAGCCTTGATGAACCTTTTCACTTATCAATTTTCCTAATGTCTCGCCCATATTCCGAGATCCTGTGAAACTCTCTACAATCTTTTTCTTACCAACTTTTTCCTTCATTCCCCATTCTCTTGAATATTCTAATGCAGCAATCACTCGCTCAAGCTGCTTTTGTGTCTTTATAAACTACCCTCTTTCTTTAAATCACTTTTACTATACACTCGCTTTCTCACATACACAATGGAGAAATCCAATGACTTCACCGTGGACATTGAAGAATACCCTATTACTGGTGTTCCTCGGGAACCAGTGAAGGGAAAGAGCTGGGACCTTTCTGAATTCATGGAAAGGTTGTCTGCTTTCATCTCAGAATGGACTCCATTTGGTCTCGTAGTCTCGTACTTTGTCTTTTCAGTCTGCCTCTACATGTACTGCAGTGAACGTGTCATTGCAATCTTTTGGTTCATATACATGGTCACTAACTTTTACATCGCTGGAGCAACTGTACTGGAGGCCTTTATGAGCATTACTCCATGCCGGGAGGCAAGGAAGATAGTTACTCAGGCTGAGGACAAGGGATGGCTTTTCCCGACACCACATGATCAACTACTCGTCCTTGATCTTATCATCGTGGCCTACCTGCCCAATGAGCAAGACATCATTATGGACCGCGCCTTGTACGCTTTGGAGCAAATCGACTACCCACGGGACAAGATTCGGATAAACATTCTCTACAACACTCCAAAGTCAATCGAGCCCTTGGAGACTGAATTGCACGCACTCACTGAACGGTATTCGCATGCGCGCGTGATCAAAGTTCCTAATTCAACTTCCAAAGCCGACAATCTCAATTATTTCTTCACCTTGGATACCGGCTCGGATCTCATTGCGATCTATGACTGCGACCACTATCCTCATCCCAATGGTCCAAGATGGGCAGTTGAAAGGTTCATCGCAGACCAGGAGGTCGACATTGTCCAGGGAAGGTGTATCGTTTTCAATTCTGCAGAAACGTTCCTGACCAGCTTGATCGCCGTCGAGTTCGACAAAATCTACGCCGTCTCTCATCCTGGACGTGCTACAATGTGGGGATTCGGTCTCTTCTGCGGAAGCAACGGTTACTGGAGAACTTCACTGCTGCGCGACCTCAAGATGGACGGCGACATGCTTACTGAGGATATCGATTCTGCCCTTCGCGCATTTTCTCGCGGCTCAAAGACTGTCCACGACTTAAATGTCACCTCATATGAACTTGCACCTACCACCTTCCCGGCATTTTGGAAACAACGTTTGCGATGGGCGCAAGGGTGGGCTCAAGCAAGCGCGAAACACGTCAAAATGGTGTACAACCAGCCCCAGGATCTCCTTCACGAAGATTACAACCGCAGCTACACAGCTCGATTTGGTGTCCTTTCGCTGCTCATGATCCGCGAAGCTAGCTACTATCTCGTCACCCAGTACACCTGCCTAGTCTTCAGCTTTGTTATCGTCAAGTTCCCGAAATCCGGTGAGGAACTCTGGAAATTTGTCTATTTTCAGTACCCCGTGTCACAATGGCTGTTCATCATAAGGTTAGTACTGCCAGTCCACGTTTCAGTTTCAGAACCTCGCTAACAGGGTGTCACTGCAGCTTCGTCTGCTTGATTGCGACATTGTGGATCACGAACCAGGTCAAGTCCGAATTTGTCTCAAGAAAGATGATCATCATTTTTTCCATCATGTACCCATTTTACCTCGTGCTTACAGCGACTATTGGTTTGTACGGACACGCAAGGCAAGTTGTCAAGTACAGCTCATGGAATCCCACAGCGCGGAAATGATTTTTGTTTTCCTTACATTGCCTTGCGACAATTGCGTTGCATTGTAGATGTCACTGCGCCCTTCTTTTCATATTGTCTTTTATTGTATATTCTTAGGCGACCTCTAGGGGTAAGGGACTTTAAGTGTTTGTAATCGAAGACATCTATACACTATCACTTACAATGATGATGCTTCTCCCAATCCTCCGAAGCACCTGAATGCAAGTTCACCAATTTGCCAATCAGCATATGAGAGTACAGCAGGCTGCAATCTGCATGCTGCATACTGCAAATGCTCCGTCCCGGCACTTATGCATATCTCCTACGTCAATAAAAACCCATTACACAACTGCATCCAAATGCCGACCCGCTGGGCTTGGAACCCTAACCATAGCCCAAGAGCCCAGTTTTCGAAAAATTTCGAAGTGTTCCACTACGGCCAAGGTTGCATGAGTGCGTGTGCGTGGGAGTAGGTATCACCATGTCGAAGATCTCCCGAAGCAATCAGATTGCAGAGCCTGCAAGCGAAGGATCTTCCCGTGCAATGTCCCCAAAGACGGCCTGTGCCTCGATATCTTCGAGATAAGCAGGTCGCGCGATATCTGCATCGAGTCTTGCAATCGAGATCTGCGCTGGTTTCTTCTGCTTACGCGTAAATTGATCGGCAAGGCAGAGTTTGTGACGTGCGTTGGAGGCAAAGGGAAAAAAAGGGTCCGCTTTTTTCAGCCCCGTACCATTCTATGGAAACTCGTGGGGATCCGCCCACGTTGCCCCAGCACGTCTACCTCTTTTAGCTCGCAGATGGCTTGTTTCATTCCTTCGCTACCTGCAACGGTCGACGGCGCTTCCATGTTTGGGATGGCTAATATATTGGTCAACTTGTGCATTGGTGTGTAGGAGGCTCATGCACCCCTGAACCCGTGCAGAACCCAACCTCTCTTTCTCTATCCTCTTACTCGCGGACTACAACACTTATCTTTGAAGGAAGAATTGAGCACGCCAGCCTTGAAAGTAAGGAGTCGTCTCTTCGTATTTCACATAATTCAGCGTAAGATAAAAGCAAATACGGCATTACAGATCTGCAGAATATGTGGCTGATGATGCGTTTCCCACTATAATTACAATATCATGCCCTGCTTCTTTTGTACACCTCGGCTTCCTACCAAGACCCTGAAGATAACGATCAAAATGAGGATTTGCACTGTGCCCAGAGAAAAGACATGGTTGCGCTCTCTTACTGGCTGGAAACTTCTCTACTAGGGGCCGCTGGATATCGGCGTTTTGCGCCATCGGGAGGGAAGATACGCCAGCCACTCGCTCAGATTCAACGGTAGCCTTAGGTAGTCACACCTTGGCACCTAGGTTGTCCTTCGAAGCATGGTAGCTTTCGGACCGCAGCTGAAGAAAATACTGCAGCACTGGTTGCATCTGGAAGGACAGTAGTCGGCAAGAAAACCAGGCTTAGAAGGATTCTATGGACACGTTGATCTCGGATCCCCCGCGGGAAATTGACGGTAGACTTGTGCTACTCGCATGTGTGAGGATTCCGATTGCACGTGTGTGCGCTGGGTCAAGGTAGCTCAAGTGCTTGCTCGCGACTCTCTGCTACAACTTACTCCTCAGCCTGAGAAGACTTCATTCAATCATAGGGTCTCGTCGATTAGCTAGAGTAGCACATTCACCATGAAGTTTCAGCTTCCATTCACTCGTTTCTCAATGCCTTTGTCCTTTTCAGATAATGACTCAAAGCTACCGTCGCAAGACTACCTCATCGGCTTKCGAGGKCTGCTCGTCGTTCAATGCTTTCTCTTCGTTTTCTTCCAAACATTCCTTCCGACCGCAGTAGCGGACTCCAAAAACACTACCGGTCCGTTATATCAAGTCATCATCCGCAAGACTCTCTCGGTTCTATTCTGGAACGAGTCCTTAATCTACTCATTCATTCTTTTCCTATCGGCTCGCACCTTGTGTTTGCCATTCCTCAGTAATCCAAACCGCGATGTCTGCTCCTCTTCAATTTTTCGTAGAGGACTTCGACTCTGGATCCCAGCATTCATTGCATTCTCTCTTTCGGCCGCAGCCTTCAACAAGGGCTCAACCCAATACATTACAGACTTTCTTGAATTAACAGAGAATACATCAACCACGACACCACTTAGACTGCGCAACTTCCTGGTCTACTTCAACTCCCTCTTCGACATCTTCTGGGTCACCAAAGGCTACGCTTCGCAGGCTGCGAACCAAGCCTTCCCGTCAGGAACGTTATGGATTGTATCACTTCTATTCCAACAAAGCTACACAGTTTACATGACCATGGTCACCATCCCATACACCCGGACATCATGGCGCGTAAAAGCCTTCCTAGTCTTCATCCTCACAGCGTGGTGGGTGCAAAGTTGGGCCTGGTACAGTGTCACGGGGCTTCTCATCGCAGACGCCGTTCTTAACATGAACTTCCAATACAAGTCACATACTGGGTTCAGGATCGGCACATTCAGGATCCCAATGTGGCCTTTGTACACCCTGATGATTATCGGAGGAATAGTACTTCAGTATTTGTTCATCGCTTGGAGGCCCGAATTCCGAGATGATGAATTGAAAGGGCATACGGGATTGTATAATGCGGGCCCGCTAAACAAGGGAGTTGATTTGAATGAGCCGCAGGCAAGAGGTGATAATTATCTACTTATACTGGGCATCATGTTGTTTGTCGAAACGTATACTCAGATCCAGAACGTCCTCCGGAATCGCGTCCTTGTGGCATTGGGGAAGAGGAGTCTCAGTGAGTAACCCTAACGCCTTTTTGTTTCGAGTGCTCTTTACTGATAGCTGCCGTAGGCATTTTCTTGGTCCAGCCGATTTTCATCTACACTGCTGGCATCAAACTGTACATGCACATGCGTGACTCTGGATCAAACCATGAGCTCACGACATTCGTCTGTTTTGTCGTGTGTGCGCCTCTGATCGCCATCGCTTCCGAAATCTTCTATCGTGCTGTTGACATTCCAAGTGGTGCGATCGCCAAGGAGACTTGGGCATGGCTGAAGAAGTAAGTCGGGGATCTCTTTGCCTGAGGTTCATCGCCTCGGTTTGGATTACCGCAGCATTATTTCAAGGGCCGTATTTTCTTCGAAGGAATTTGATATCATTTTGTATCGATTGTAATACCGGCGTGCAATGTGGATCGACCAGTTGTTGTACATTAGCATCATGGCGTTATACTAAAACGTTAAATTCAGCATTATCTAGAAGTTAATAGAGATTGTTCACTCCCTTAAACGTAAGACGTGCCACTCACGATCCCGTGTGCAACAACCTCAAGCTTTGAGTGATGATAGACGAGACCCAAACAATAGACCCGACGGGATGGTAAAGCTTTTTGACAGCTCTAACACACTGTAGTGCCCAATAACCCTACATCTGACAAAGTTGTACCGATTCCCCGTACCCCGAGTGTCGCACCTGTCGGACAAATGAAAATGGCTCCTAGAAAGACAACAACCTCACGAGACACGTAAAACATAAGCCCCTGCTACAGTTATTTCATGATCAGAAACAAAAAATAAAATGAACGGCCAACTTTCGCGACTTTTGAGGATAATTCTGTCACGATAAGTAAAAACGACTCGCAGCGCACGAAAACTCGAATCCAGTGTGAATCTTTTCTCACTCTGGGCGTATTACGATGCTAGATAACGAGGTTTTGGGGTGGTTTTCTGCTTCCTTAACCTAGGAAATGCGAGTCCTCAGCAACAGCACATGGAGGCTCGAAGCTTCTAAGCTTGTATTACCCGTGGATCAAGTGTCTGAAAACGTAAAGAATGCTTTCAAGAAAAATCTTGGGTTCAGGCTACTAGGCGTTGTACTTTTAGTGAGTCAGATTCAGGCATTAAGTCTGGCGCGGCCTAGTAGCAGATTGAGTTTATCATCCCGTGAATGATAAGACCACGTGGCTCATCATATCAGACATTAGTAGTAGGGTAATTTACATATGCACATTTGTAAATGATTCAAATTTCAAGTGGTATTATATTCAAAAGTATATCATAATGCGGCTGTTGTAAGTACTGGCTAGCTCTGACGATTTCGGCGATTCGAAGTTTCCAGATTTCTCTGGGTCGAGACATCGTCCAGGAATGATTCACAAATTCTCTGGATCGCCTCTTCTTCATGCACCGTAAAATACATGGTAAAATATAAATTTTCGTAACTTCACTCCTTTGGCACCACTATATCAATGTTCCATGGCAACATCTTCAAGGCGCCGCTCATTAATATGGTACTGAATCCCAACAACACGAAATATCCCAAGGTTCGTCCAGACCAAGGGCAAATCCCAACACTTTGTCCTCCTGTATAATAGAGCGAGTCCCCTACAGTATAATTCTCACTTCCTGCGTCTTCAAACTCAGCACAATCCACAAACCCACACAAAGCAAAATGCGCGCACTTCGAGACGAAGACCCAGACTATGCCCCAATACCCTCCGATGTTCAATCTACCACATCCAGCGGTGGTCAGGATTCTACAGTAAGCAGATCCTTTTATCAAGCCATTCTCTCGCGATTTTTCCCCATCGCGAGCGATTCGCTCAACTCTGTATCTTCATCAAAATGCGTAATCCTTACACTCCTCCGCTCTCATGAACATTCTTCTATTCCCTCCTAACGGTCCCTTTCCCTATCTATCCATACACCAAGCTAACTTCCAACCCTCATCAAAAAAGAACGTAAAACTCTGCATCGGCATAGAACTCGACCTCACAGGTCAAGAAAGGAGTTGCGAGACCATAAGCGAGACATGGTGCGAGCCGCAAGGCCCACGCATCTGCTCCGATGAACAACATCCACACGTGACGGCGAACGTCACTGTATTGATTCTAAACCCTAATACTACCCCGGGTTGCTCTTTTTCTGAAACAAGCGCCAGCGTAACGAATACTATGGGCTCGTCAACCCATGGAAATGATATCGAGATGGAGGCAAGGAAGAGGAAAGACCTTGAGCGCCAGGCGGAGTGTCTCGGGATGGTTTTTACTCTCCTAATTATGGGCGTGTTATTTTGGGGATTTTGGAAATTGGTTGCGAGCTTTTTCGGTGTCTAGTATGGGATTTACACAAAGCGTTGTGCTCTATTCATTTCATGATGCGGTAGACTTTACTACCTAGGTCATGCTCGATCCCGCATACTATGTTTTTTCGAAAAACACTACTTGGGCCTAAATAATTCTCTAAAATAGAGTCTTGCAGTCCTTACTAAAATCCCAAGCCTATCGACTAGATCAACCGTTTGTACTCAATAAACCTCTCATCCATCTACCCTTACACTTTCCGAGAGTCCACATCGCAGAAACAAAACAGAACCATGCTTCTATCCTGAAATTAGCCAACCAGTATCCAAAACACATGTTCACTGTTCTCCCCAATCACCCCTTCCTTCATCTTTATAGTACCTCATATTTCTCATCACTTCTATTACGATGACTAGAATGTCTTGGTACGATAGCATAATCTACCGTCTACCAACCTGTCCGAACTTACTGATCACGAAGCAAGGACGTTGATAAAACATGCAAACGCTTTAAAAGGTCCAAGTTTCTGCTGTATCATATGATTCAAGACTATTACATCACTAATTAAACGTCAAGTAACAATGCCAGAAATTTCGTGCAATTTCATTCATTGCCCGAAGCGCCTCAAACCACACACATACGTCCGGCGCAACTAGTTCTTTTAATCGTTCTTCCATAACTTAACCGCAGCAGCCCGACCCAAAACCCCAGAACACAAGCGCCGTAAAACACTCAAACGAGGCCGTTAATATGCCATCTAATTTACCTCCCATTCCTTCGATCCGAGTCCCCGAACACATGAAAGAAAATGCTTCCAATCAAGCAAGCAAAAGAAACAAGCCTATAGAGATATACATGTGACGAGAAAGAAAACTTTGTGTTGACAGCATACTCATCCAGTGAGTAGCGTTGGAATCACTCGATGATCTCCAAATCTGTCAATCGGTCCTTGGCGAACGTGTCCTTCCACTCATCCCAAATATTCAGCAGTTCAGCGACATACTCGGCATGAACCTTGTCCAAGTAATCCTTATCTGGATGTTCATCCTGCATGACTCTGATCGGCTTGCCTACTACGATGTTCATCGGTCTCCTGTAGGGCATCATGCCAACATCATAGTTGAAGATACCACGAGCATGAAACAAAGGCACGGTGAAGCCCATGAGTTTCTTGACGAGTAGTTGGAACTTGTGAATATATGGATGGGAATGTGCATCGAGCTGATCGTAGATTTCGTTTTCACCAAACGCAAGCACTGGTACGAGATCGGCTCCGGTACGGATAGCCATCTTGACAAATCCCTTGCGGCGCTGTAGGACAAGTCGTAGAGAGCCTGGTTTAGCTTCGAGTGATTCCCGGGCACCACCAATAACAATGGTCACTGCACGCCCCATACCTTCGCCATTCTGGCCGCCTTTTGAAAGGATATTCTCAATAGATTCCCGGGCTACAGAGGCAAGACCCATGCGAAGGGCATACTCACGATAGAGTGGCAGGCGGAAGTTAGAATCAAGTGTTAGAAGAGTGTTGGTGATGCCTGGGAAGAGCTGGCCGAATCCAAGGGCTTCAGTCGCAAAGGCCGCAAATGCGCCATGTGAGATGATGCCGTGTGGATGATAACCGAAAATGTATTTACGCGTTGGCTCAAGCTCCTGAGAACGGTGAAGGCGAGCAGGGAAGTATGACGCGAAAAGTGACCAGCCCGACCAGCGTCGGCATCGTTCGCTCCGAAATGAGAGCTCGCCGGATACCGCAGCATTCGAAAAGAGGACATATATGAGGTATGGCACGACTATTGGCCAAAGTAGCGGAATGCTGCAGAGGAAGAAGAATATTGTAAGAGTGCCGGCGATACTCAATGTGTGCATGAGCACTGCGAGAGTCTGCAGACGGCGTTGCAATGGCACATTCAGAGGAGCCCATCGGATCCTACGCAAGTCAGTATAAGGTTTGGTATCGTACGGGCGTGCAAATGCATCGCACGACGCGATGCTGACACGACACTTCCACGTTGGGTTGTGCCGCAGCGACCGCACATACAGCATCTGTCGTTTGCCGAATTCTGCATATGGGCATTCAAAAGAAAGCTTCGGGATGACCTACTTGCTCTTCTGCCATCCAGCGCCTGCTTGTCTACCAGACTTCAACTGCGAGTCTCTACGTTTTGGCCTGGTAGGCTTAGGTGTATCCTTCTCCACTTCGTGGGGTGGTTTGATGCTGGTCAGAGGCTGGCCATTCTCGTCCTCATGTTTCTCATAGACCTCGAAGCTAATGTGCTCGCCGTGCTTCCGTCCAATTGAGCCATTCGGCGATTTGAGTGACGGCTTTCTTTTATGACCCCTGGTGGGGCTCTTTGGGCTGGAGTCCTGGCCCTGGCCTTCATATGCCTCCTTGTCTTCCTCTGATGGAATCTTGATCCCATTGGTCTGAATCTTGTCTACGTTCTTGGATTTTCGCTGCTTTGCGTCGTCGGCGCCGTTGGCATGTGAATCTGGGGTGATGGCCTCTTCGGCTGCGTCGGCGTAGGACTTTGGCGGGAGGTGGTGCGCCGCGCGCACGTCGGGGACGGAGGGTTCGGGGTTCAGCGACATGTCTGAGAATATGCTCGAGGCGATGGATACAGTAGAGGGTGCGGTAGAGGGAGAATCTAAGTCGGGCAGGTCATGGTCGGATTTTGTTGAGCAGTGGACCTTGTCCTTGTCCTTGTTGATTTCTGGTGGAGCTTTGGCAAGCTCGGGGCAGGGATGGGGGGAGTGTTTCGTGGGCTCGTTTTTGGAAATGACGTCGGCTGTGGCTGCGTGATCTGACACCTTACGACGCCCAGGAGAGTCTGGTAATTGCAGCGAGTATTTGCGCTTGGGGATTCGAAGCTGATAGGTCATTAGAAGCACAAGTATTGCTGAATGCTGAAGAGGAGGGTTTCCATTAGAATCTGCAAAGCAAGTTCCGGTTCTGGTGTGTCAACTGTTGACGTATTTCACTGCCAGGAGGCCAAACTAGGCATAGTCTCCACGCTGTGTGGCGTCACGTGTGGCTGGTGCAGCGTGGCAGCCGAGGCTTAGCCCATTTTCTTCCGTCCCATCTTCCCTGAGACGGTCAATGGTTGCCATCGCTCATCACTGATCACACATCCAGCCTGTGCATTGCAAACTGTCCTCCTATTCGTCAATACTGGAGCATGTCAATGCTACCATCTTGAGTCTGCCATGAGTCCCTCTTGGAGTACTGTCTCACCTTTCAAGTCCTCTCTTCCACCCGGCTAAGTTCAGTCATCGTTTGCCTCCTTGGCCATACGCCTCGTCACATCATCCACTACTCGGCTGCCAACTACACACGTATCTCCGTAGTCTTAGAGTCTTCCCATCTTCCAGGATACTTCTTTGTATAAAAGAGAACAAAATAGGGACGGTCCAAATATGTCCTTTCAGGTTACTGCGGCACGATCATCGCGCATCACAAAGTCAAGGAAACAGAGTGCAGCATCTAGTCTAGGCTTGCGCCGCTCTACTTCTTCTCCTTCGAAAGCAAGTCCTCGGCGCAAAACATCACAGCCATCCTCCTCAAAGTCACAGTCTCAAACTCATGAGGAGGAGCCGTTGGATGACACTGGCATCGTTGCTTCCTTGGCCACTGACTTGAACTTCCGTGATGTCCCTCAGTACATGGATTACATCAGAACCCGCATGTTCAGTAACATTCCAGAGAAAAGCGCCGGCATGAATTCGACCCGGGTTGCCGAGGTCTTGAATTATCGCAGAGCTCTTCCTCCCATAGTGACAATAGCCCATGTAGATGCACTGAGCTCATCTTCAACCAAGACTGAACGAGAAATCGTCGAACTGGCTCAGGCTGGAGTCCTTCGAAGAGTTACCATCCCTAATCGAGGTGTGGGAGCTGCGGCTGTCGGCGATGGGATCGCTTCGGTCACGCAGTGGAAGAAGTTGATCCATGAGCACGCTGATTTGGACGAGAATCTAAAGGGTAAGCATTTGTCCTGCTTATGGTAACCATAACTCACACAAGTCAGCCAAGTACATTGAGCTAATGGATGCGAATCCCACTTCTTCGACAATACGTGGAAATGCATTCGCTCCTGCTGAGCTATCCGCTTTAACAGCAGCCGGTTTTCTTACTACCGCCAGCATCCCAGACTCTCGTTCTTCACTCTTTGCTTCGCCTGGTGCTGGTAGCTTAGGTACTCTTGCCTCATTATCATCGGCCGGATCAAAACATGCTGCAGGATCTTTGGCTGCTGTAGGCGGCGCCGAAGCCACAAGGCACATCCCGGGCGGAGGAACTGGGCAGCGTAGCATTCCATCCGCCCTGTACAATTTCTCGCTTCCAAACACTGGATCACATATCAAATTGCTCATCGAAGCACGCACGTATCTTGTCAGTCTATTGAAAAAGTCGAAATTCAAAGAAGCGCCTATAGATGTGCTGCGCGAACGATGGGATGGCGGGGTTTCGTCGTCAGAAGACCGCAATGAGAAGAAAAAGGCCCGAGGCGAGTTCACCGGCGTGCTGCCTGGGCGGACGAAGAAGTGGAGGCAATTTTGGGGTTTGAGATTTGAATGGATACTCGAAGAATGCGTTGGTGCTGGGTTGGTCGAGTGCTTCGAGACGGGGAGCGTGGGTGTGGGAGTACGTGCAACATGAGAATATTGACAATGTATAATGTTAATTCAGATACGAAGACATCTTTGTGCATACCTACTCTGTGCCTCACAGCGCCTATTTCTTCCTCATAACTGCATCCACCAGCTACAACCTATGTCGCTCCATACAGTCTCTATGCAGTTAAAGACACGCATCACACGCAACCCCCCTAGCCACCACAAAAACTCCACACCCCACTCTCGTACGAGCCTCATCCGTAGCACCGTGCTCCATTTCCCCCCTTCTACACGGCTCCGGACAACGCACACATACATGCTACAAGTCCCCACACCGAACGTTCGGCCTCGTCTCGCCTCACCTCGCCTACAAAAGATCTAAACACTGAATTTCCGTCCATTTGTATCTGCACATCTCAGATCTCCGAGGCTGATACTCCACAATTTCTGCGTGCGTGGGGCGTAACGTAAGGTGTACATTTGTAGAGTGGGTATTGAGGTGGTTTCGGATTATCCGTTGCGAGAAAGGGTGCTGATTGGTTGGTTGGGTTGTTGGCTTTTGAGTCTGGTCTTACCCGGGCGTATCTTGACATACTTCAACCAAATCGCAAAAATCCTACCAAAAATAAAAGAAAATGTAGAAAGAACTTAAATTACATCTAGTTCTTCAATTTCGTTCATTTCACGCAAACTCATAAGCAATTCATCACGTCACCCTACATTATTGTGCGTGTTTCCCATACCCGAGGCGAGTCTGAGCCTGCCAACAAGGCGGAGTCGCAGCATAACCGGCCCCGAGTCCGTAGTCTAGTCTCAGAGATCCAATAACGGAATGTGGGACTTTGTAATCCATTTACCATTTACGATTTCTCGTCTATTGCAGGATCTCGCCTATGCATCAGCACGATTGTGTCTGATGATGTCGGTTTTGTATTGGAGGATGTGAGAGAATAGATGCCATGCTCTCGGCATGCGATGGTATGGCGTAAATGCATCGGGCTGACTTTGGTCTATGGATGCCTTGTCGATTTATCAATTGATATGGCGACTGGAAATTTAGCAGGGTGCTTCTGCATGCGATGCGATGCGATGCTGTGTATTTGTGGCAATCAGGTGCATGAAGTATGCGCCAAAACATATTACGCTGTGCAAACTAAATAGACGCTAGATACAAGACCAGCAATGACCACATTGACTTATTCACAGTCTATCTGTATAGTTCATGTCAAAATGGTAAATATTCGAGTATGGCTTTTCTATTGGATGTATGGCATGGTCTACTAGGGTATGGTTGTGTTGCCCTGTATTCGGACCGAACTCTTTGGTTTGCTGGATGGTCACTTAGCACCAAATACTGTCCAATGGCGAAAAGGAGTGATAGCTTTGTGGCCTTCGATGCTATATTCATATCGCATGACATCCCATCGTCGCCGCGGGATGGCCAATCTAACAGGTTCGGTATCGGTGGCGTGCTATTTTTTCATGTGGGTTTGGCATTGGGGCCGATGGAATTGTCAAGCTGCTTTGTGTCACCAAAGGGCGGCGAACATCAGTTTCGCAGAGGATCCCAAAAGTAGAAGGACGTGGTAGTCAGCCGAGGTGATGTCAGCGAATTCGACATGTATTTTTGCTATACTATTGTTAAGGCATACGACGACTTTTCTTATGGGATCAGGTGTGATTGGTGCGGTCTTCCCCCACAATGCTGCTAGTGACAAGGAGCCCATTCCTATCCTCTGCCTGCAAAAATCGCCAGCGATGTGGTACGATGATTTTACTACAGGCCATTGACCTTAGCGTACGTCGGAAATCTAAAGATATAGAGGCAGCTACGAAGCCCCCCGCCGAATTCTCCGGATGGCGTGAATCCTGATGTATCCCGGGACTAGGACATTGAATCCTTTGCTTTAGGTACATGTTAGCGCACAAGTTGATTCTCAGAATAGTCCGACTGTGGGGCACAAGATGCAGTGCCTGAGAATATCAGGACGATCTTCAGAAGGATTTCGTTCGAATCAGGAACTGTGCCGGCAAATGCAACCCTCCTCTTCCCTCGTATTCTAAAGACTGCTAGAATGAGGCAGGTTTATGAGGCGTGGTGGCTATGTCGACGAGTGAAATAGCAAATTCCTAGCAAGGCATGATAAACTAACAGACAAAAGGGAAGGTCAAACCTCGGCCTACTGCACTGTCAGTCCTCATGCATGTCACCGAAGGATTCCCTCCGATTCGAAGAGTAGCGGGGACCGGGTTCTCGAAGATTAGGGTTTAATGTAAGGATGGGCGGGAAGCGGGTAGCTGACTCGACTCTTCAAACTAAATTCCGACTGAAGGGTGCTCGATCAGACGGAGCGATCGTTTTACGGAGTCGATGGGGCGATAGCTGAGACGTCGGAATCACGTGATCGTGAAAGTGTGTCATCATCTAGTATGTGTCCCACCCTGGCTATAGAGCATCGCAGGGGAGCCAGTAGTAGCCGTCCATACTAGCTTATTGTAAAGTGCTATAGTAATCCGAATAAACAAAGTAGATCCCGAAATAATTACCTACCCGAAAATCTATCGTGAGCGCTTCGATTGTGGCACAGCAACCGGGGAACAAAGCATCCGAATCGAAGTTGACCTGTATACAGTCTAGCTTGTTTGGCAGATTGCAACCTCGAGATGGCCCCAGAGACGATCGCTGGGGAAGAAGGCATGTATCGAGATGCTTGTGGCGGGCGACGCCAGCAGGCACCCATCACGGGACGAAAGCCGCCTAAGGCCGTAAATCGTGCAAGATATGAGGTCTGCACTCCTTGTGAATAGACAGTGCAATAAGGGAAACAGTGGTGTTGCATGACAGTCGAGGGGGAGATATTGTCCGTATGCGTAGCGTTGACACAGAGTTCTGACGTTGAGAGCAGCGTAACTGGGAGCTGAAACCGGCCCAGTTTGACCCCTGTAAGAGAGCCCCACCCACTCACTTTTGACAAGACAAAAAGTAAGATCGGACTGTAGGGGAAAGCGCCAGTTCCTCAGACACAGCAGAAACCTTAAACGCATTAAGGCATGGTCCAAAGGGGGGAGCATGCGTTCAATGCCGGATGCCGGATAGCTGTGATTGGTCAATTATCTCGGATCAATGGTTTCTCCGACCTCCTCCCGCTTCACCAAATGCACCACCACGCACCCCCGGCCTTTGCTGACCTCACGACGCCATCTTTCCCCCCTGCCATGCACAATTCTCGGTGGCAGAAGAAATTCAAACGCATAATGTTCTCTCCCCGCGAGCGCTAGCTTTGTTCCAAAACACAGGCACAATGTTCATCTCTACGGCCCCATTCGTGAACGTGCACGGCGGCAAACATCGCCAGCTGAACCCAGCCCATACCGATCCTGCGGAATGCTACCTCACGGCTTCTTGAGACCCTGGAAGGCCAGTGGACAGGGCCCTCCGCCACCACGTGAAGACTCCGGCGGTTGAGGCAATTGCCCTGAGCGTGAGCATCTACTACTGTTTCGGGCGACAGCGTCTATCCCACGGTATGTCCGTAGTGTCAGGTTGATCCACCCTAGCAGCGAGGAGCGTACCCGCATAGGGGATCTGATCTATAAAGACACCATCTGCAGCCACCCCTAAGCTATCATCACCACCACCAACAACAATCTTCTACTCCAGCCCTCTTCCAATCCTTTCTTTTCAGACTTCCAGGTGAAGCCGGCCGGTCCTTACTACATTCAATTCTTAACATTCATTCAATTCTCAATCATTTAAAATGGCTCCTCTTATCAAAGTCGCTGTTCTCTTGAACCGTAAGCTATATCCCATACAGATCATCAAAGCTTCATCTAACAGATTCAGTCTCTCTCTTGGTTGCCTCTCAGGGCACTCAATTCATCACTGGCCCCTGCCAGTCTGACGCAGACTGCGCATCTGGCTGCTGTGGCTTCAACACTGGGAAATGCGCTGGAGCAGTCGTTGCTCTTGAGCGTGACGGCGGCTGTGGCTTCGGCGATGCCTCTCCCAACGGCAACGCTGCGCAGGCACTTGGATTCACTGGCCCAGTTCCTGGAGGAGCTGCCGGCGGCAATGCCAATGCTCAGAACGCTGCAACCCCAGCAGGCACTCAGTTCATTACTGGTCCTTGCCAGGCCGATGCCGACTGCGCATCTGGCTGCTGTGGCTTCAACACCGGTAAATGTGCCGGAGCAGTGGTAGCATTGGAGCGTGATGGTGGCTGTGGCTTTGGCGATGCTTCTCCCAACGGCAACGCTGCTCAGGCTCTCGGCTTCACTGGCAACATTCCTCGATCCGAGATCACCGCTCGTGCCGCTCAAGGCACTCAATTCATCACCGGCGAGTGCGCATCTGACGCCGACTGTGCATCTGGCTGCTGCGGATTCAACACTGGAAAATGCGCTGGTGCCGTTGTCGCCCTTGAGCGCGATGGAGGATGTGGATTCGGTGATGCTTCTCCCAACGGCAATGCTGCTCAAGCTCTTGGCTTCACTGGTGCCGTCCCCGGAGGAAACAACAACAACAATGCCAACGCCAATAACAACAACGCCAACAACGCTGCTGCTGGCGCTGGCACTCAGTTCATCACCGGCCCATGCGCTTCTGATGCCGACTGCGCTTCCGGCTGCTGCGGATTCAACACTGGCAAGTGTGCCGGTGCCATTGTTGCTCAGGAGCGTGATGGAGGCTGTGGCTTCGGTGATGCTTCTCCCAACGACGATGCTGCTCAGGCTTTGAGGGGACAGCGCCTCGGCAAGCGTGGTGTCAGCTACTGGATGTAAATAATACTGGGAGAGTAATAGACATTGGGAAGGATGATTGGAATTATGGGAGAGGGTTGGAACCAGCTTGGAAGAAATTTGTAAAAATATCGCATTAATTGCATTTTTGTCATTCAGCATAGCACAGCACACGCAACTAGGAACGGTGACGACGATCTGATAGATTAGGATGGACGACCAAATGGGAATTGTTTTTTACTCATACTCGCATCAAAAACTCATAACTCACTTACCCAGACATTCGTTCAAAACAATCAATATTGCAATATAGTAAACATTAACGCATCTCCACAAAACCAAACTTTGTTTCGTTCCAACGAAAGAATTTGATATATCGTGATGACGTGCGCCCTGGGCTTCGCTTGGCTTGTGGGCGGCCTTTTGAAACGGTTCGCCTATGTCAGGGGAGGCTGAGGGGGTGACGACTGTGAGTCCCCGGGTGCTGAGGTTGCCGAACTGCGCCACCACGTTGTTGGATATTATTTGCCGAGTTAAAGGGCAAGCGCTCGGATGAGGGAAATGACATGTTTTTGTCCTTTTTCTACTTTTGAGAGAATTGTTTGGTATAGTGAGCTTTTCTCGTGGGTGGGGATTTTGATTCTATGTATAGGAAGCTAGGGAGGCCTTGCATAAGATAAGTACTATTGACGAAGGATGTTTTTAGTGTCGCTTTTTGACAACTCATTGGTATGCATGCGCCGAATGTCTTGATGACATGCGCCTCTCGAACTTGACTTTTCTTTTACAACTAGGACATTTGACGATATATTTGGGCGAAGGGTCAAGGTCCGACTAGGGTTTAAACGTAGTGATGTCTCAACCAATCACTGACCAGCTGGGCCATCTCAAATCCAGGGATTTTTAAGGCCTGATCGATTCAATGGCATATTTAGAACGTCTTGATATATTTATATAATTGCTAGTAAAACAATATGGTCCAACACTCAAAGGCTTAGATTACGCTTTTCCATGAAATAGCGACGTGAAAGGAGCTTTGCACTCCCTCGTATATGAGCCGACGAGTTTATACTTTTATTTCCGATGTCCGAGCACCAGCCTGAACATTCTCGGCAATTCTTTCCTCCAGAACTTTCTCCTCTCCAGCCATATCATCTCCAAACACAGCGGCGATTTGCTCGAGCGATTTCTTGGACGTTTCCGGGACGAAGAACCATGAGAACAGACTAGCCGCGAAACAGAAACAGCCGAAGAATAAGTACGTGCCCCAACCGAGCTTGATCAACATTTCTGGAACCACAACACCGATGATGAAATTGGCTAGCCAGATTGTAGCTGTTGCAAGACCAACACCCTTAGCGCGCTTTGAGTTTGGAAAGACTTCAGCTGGAAGCGTCCAGGCGAGCGGTCCGTAAGATGAAGCGTAGCATAAAACATAGATGTCTGTCTCGATTAGTAGGTGCATTAAGGGGCGTTCCACAATCAAAGACTCACAGATTAAGGCGACACCGAGCCAACCCATTCCCTTATGAGCCTCCCAATTGCTACTATACTTTCCGACAACACCAGCCATAATGATATGCGGAATGCCCATAGCTATACCACCAAAGATAGCCAATTTTCTGCGGCCCATCTTATCAAGGTACAAAAACGTCGGAATCCCGGCTACCAGCTGACATATATTGACCATCCCCGAAAGAATTAGAGACATTTCATCAGTCTGGCCCAGTGCGCGGAAGAATGTCGGAGCGTAGTATACAAATGCATTTATACCAGAAAATTGCTGGAAGAAGGGGATTGCAATGGCGATCATAGTCCTTCGTAGGTACTTTGGTTTGAATAGATCAACCCATTGCAGGAGCTCTGCGGTAAATGGAGTTGCATTGGGATGTTCTTTGCGCACAACCTCGCGTTGGAATTGAACCTCGGTCAGGATTCCCTTCCATTCAAGTTGGACATGTTCGTCGCTGGGAGAAAGTCGACGAAGTTTAGCCAAGGAGTGTAGACTATCCTCATACCGGTCCCTCATGGCAAGCCATCGCGGAGAAAATGGGAAAAAGTGAATGCCGAGACCGACGATAAGCGCCGGGATCATTTGTAACAAGAATGGGAGTCGGAACGCCCATTCGCCAGCGATTGCTCTAGGATCAATATGTCAACAGAATGCATTAGCTCTGTGCTACTGATGGCAGCGTACCTTGTCCCATATGTGATCCAGTAAGCGACGATAGCTCCAATGACGATACTGATAGCCTCAAGAACAAGCAATGAGCCGCGTAGATTTGGAGGTGCAATCTCAGAGATGTAAAGAGGAGCTCCCATTGCAAGAGTTCCAACGCCAATTCCACCAATAGTTCGGCCTGCTACAAGCGTGCCATAGTTGTGTGCTGCTGTTTGGATGATTGCACCAACACAGAAGAATCCCGTAGCCACCGTCAATCCCCACTTGCGAGAGACTTTATCAGCGAGGTAGGGAAAGAACAAGCAGCCGATGAAAGCGCCCAGTTCAAGCATGCCAGTCATGAAGCCAACATTGAAGCCATAGCCAGGATGTCCAGGTTCTGTTTCGGGAAAAGTATCGTGGAATTGTGGCATAACCAGAATCAGCGAGATTACACCCTGATCTTTTTACATCATTAATCTCGTTCTAAACTTGAGAGACAGATGGCCACATACCATATCCAAAGGAGAAGCCTCCAAATGAGGCAAGAAGGGCAGCGCCAAAGACATAAGGGGATCGAAAGATTCCCATTGGCCCAACATGGTCGTATTCGATAGTGGTCTGGAGCCCCAACGACAAGGAGCCTCGTCGTTCACCAGCAAACTCATCATGCAACACCGCTCCATCTCCTGCACCCTTGTGACTGGAATCCTTCTGGTCTTGTGCCATTTCAAGATGTTGCGTCAAAGACTAATGAGGACTGACGACAAAATAGGAAGATCAGATCTAGAAAGAGCCGTGAGTGATTCGCGATGTAAAAGTAATCCAACGACAAGATCCACGCTGGTTTTATACTCGCCCAGACCCGTTTCCGAAGCCATCATCCGGCTCCAAGCTGGAGAAGTCTGGGGAACTTAGCGGTCAATGCACGGCACTGTCCGGCGAGGAGAATGCGGAGTGCAGCAGATCTGGAGTAGGCCCGATGAATTACGGCGAAAATCTACTACATCTAGGCGAGCTGTGGATTAGGGAAAGTGTTTCGGCGAGAATCTTCCGCTTTGGGACATAAACCACTTTCAATACGCGCTAGGGAACGTGGCGGGCCAGAAACAACATTCATCGCCGCAAATTCTGCGATTTCTGGCCTTAAAAATCCGGAGCCTCTCACTGGTCGAAGATGTGCTCAGAGTGATTTTCGCACCTCAATGATTGCGCCGAACCTGATTTGTTCATCCCCAGCTGAATAAACACTGTTGAAGGATACTATCTATTGGGCCCTGCAGATATGCCACCTCGACATTAGCATCCACAGTCCTCGTATCCCATTTCGTAATTGAGGCCTATTCATACTTTGCTCTATTCTTTAAGACATTATCAGGGGCTGTCTATAGAGGTGTACCTTTGAAGCATCAAGTTTATTCAAGAGAGCAAGCCCTATGTGGCAGAACCATGCCATCCAAAACGAGAAAGAAAAATGTAACTGCAGGATTCGTCTTGCTGAGTAGGAATGGTATTTTGTTGAGTGATACTTAGTTAATGATTTGAGAAGTTCTACTTGAACTAAAAGAGTATATTAGAAGTTGTTCTTCCATGATTGTAGCAACAGCTTGTGACAGTTTCCCACTCAATGGTGGAACACCGGCGAAAAGTCTGACCAGCGATGGGTATAATTGTCCTGTGAAGGAATCTTATCGGCGAGATTTTCATAGGGTGCAAGGGCAGTGCTCAGACACGGCTCTTGCATTGCCACAAATGGCAAATTTCGCCGGATCTATGTCCTACGTACACTCCGCGAGCAAAGTACCCCACACTTGTATCTGCACCGCTGCTACTGGCGATAGATTTCAGTTATATTTCAAGACGGGGAAACATCATGCCTGCGCGTTGCTCATATCCAATTTGCTACCTCTGGGGGTCAATTGTTGACCATCAAGATGGTGACCTACCAATCCCCCAACTCAGCCGTCGAAATCCTTCATAAATCTTTACCGACTTTTAGTCTTCAACAACTACCACATGTTTCGTATGACGATGCCATCATTCTCCCGTTTCTTTTCCTAAGCGCTGTGTATTATCTTGGAAGGGGTAGATTTTGGGCAAAAGCAGACCCGTACCATCATGTATGGTTCGAAAGACCGCAGCTAGCGGCCGGCAGTAAAGTTGTCGCAACCTCACAAAAGACTCGAAACATTCTTGAACGGCTTGAGGAGGAAGGCTCCGACTTTGCAATTTTCTGGGGTTCTCAGTCCGGCACTGCGGAAGGTTTCGCGTATCGGCTCGCAAAGGACATTCGTCAACGATTCCGAAAAGATGCTCAAGTCTTAGACCTTTCTGATTATGATCCGCAAACCATCGCACTTCTTCCCACTACGAAAATGGCCATATTCATTCTTTCTACATACGGAGAAGGGGACCCATGCGACAACTCGTGGGATTTTGTCACTTGGCTCAACGACTCGAACTTGTCTAAGTCGCTTCTTGGAAGTCTCACATATGCAGCCTTTGGATTAGGCAATAGCAAGTACCGATTCTACAACAAAGTCGTTGATGATGTTGTAAAGCTCTTTGATCAACTTGGCGCAAGAGCCATTCTGCCCGTGGGCAAAGGCGACGAAGCTACGCGTTCTACCGAGGAAGACTTCTCCGAATGGAAGCAAGCGGTGCTTACCAAACTTCGTTGGGAGATGAACCTCGTTGAGTATGATGTTGGTTATGAAGCTTCCATAGAGGTGGTCGAAGAAACAATACCTCTTGAACAAGCTTCATTAGGCGTTCCGGTTTACAAACCTACCTCGAAAAAGGCAGCTGGGAAAGCATCGCCCATTACAGAGTTCCCAGTGATAAACGCGTCCAACATCACAGCAAACACCGCTTCTACTCGAAAGTGTATCCATCTAGATGTAGATCTCTCGAGTCAGCCACGTATCAAATACAAGACTGGCGATCATATCTCCATTTGGCCAGTCAATCAGGAACATGCAGTATTGGAACTACTCCAAATTCTTGGGCTGGAGACACGTGCTGAACAAACAATCCACGTCAGAACAATCGGCAATGAGGCTCTACATCTACATATCCCAGCGCAAACGACTATCAAAGCAATGTTCACGAACTATCTCGAGATAGAGGCTCCAGTGAGCCGAGAAACCGTCATAACATTGGCTCAATTTTCTGCGAGCGACGAAATCAGGGTCTATTTGAGAGAAATTGCGAAAGACAAATACACATTCGCGAAATTCTTGGAATGTCATCACGTTACATTTGCAAAGCTTCTTCGGCTGGCAATCGACCAAGATAGTTCTGCAAGTTGGGCAAACCTCCCGCTCTCTTTCATATTCGAGTCCATTCCCTCTATGGCTCCACGGACATACTCCATCTCCAGCTCAAGTATGACGTCGCCGAGAAGTATTAGCATGACCGTGGCAGTAGAGCCGACACCACTAGTTTCCAACCCACAAACAACTATTCCCGGGCTTGCTAGCACTTACCTGTCCAGTATAACATCGGAGGAGTCCATATATATGCAGATAGTTCCGTCAACCTTTAGACTACCTGTACTTGCGAAGACTCCTATTGTAATGGTGGCGGCCGGGACGGGTATTGCTCCATTCAGAGGCTTCATTCAAGAACGTGCCCGTGTGGCGTCCACCGCGAGAGAGGTCGGCAAAACGCTTTTATTTTTTGGATGCCGGAGTCCTGAAAATGACTACCTATATCAGGATGAGTTGGAAGATTTGGCAACTGGACCTCTGAAAGATATCCTGCATTTACATACTGCATTCTCTAGAACTGGAAGCGAGAAGAAGTATGTACAGCATCGGATTCAGGAACGAAGTAAGGAGGTACTAGAACTTTTACTAGAAGGGGATGCTGGTTTATATGTATGCGGTTCCGCGAACATGGCAAAGGGGGTGGAGGAGGTTCTAGCAACAGCTATAGCTGGTAAAATGAATTGGACTGAAGAGGAAGTAGAGTCATGGAGAAAGGAGAGGAAGAGAGCTAAGAAGTGGAACGAAGATGTATGGGGCTAGAACTAGAACTGGGTTATTGGTTTTTTTTCCTCAAATCGCTCAGCATTTCAATGTAGTCAAAACTATGCATAGATGCGGTAATAGATACTCGAAAAGTAGCACCATATACATACCTGGTTATATTCATTTGTGTTGATGACTTCCAATAACTTTTGACTTGAGTTGTTCCTGTAGAATCTCTAAGTTGGCATGCACAACGCGGTGTAATCATCTCAACCCACAATTTCTGTGGTTAATACAACCTTGAATGTCGCTATATAATTGCATTCACGTGGCTGGCTCCCATGGAAAGATGCTAGCACTAGCGTCAATCTAGCGTGTGCGGGGGAGGATCCATTTGTTGGCTTCCTTCGCTTCAGACATTCATTCCTCATCAACCCTGTCACCTTGGAAATGCCCGCCCAATATCGAAGGACCCGCCCTTGCGAGGCCTGTCGAGCGCGTCATCTCAAGTGCAAGTTTGATCATGCTCTGTGCTTGTTCTCAAACAACGTCTGACTGGTCACAGGCGATACCAGCAACGATGATACATGTACAAATTGTAAGAGAGCGGAATTGGACTGTGTCCGTACATCGAAAAGAATTCGATTCAAAAACAATACTCAGGTTAAGAATGACCTGGAATTCTCCTCTGACCAGACATGGCTGCAGACGTCACAGCAACATATCTCATTTGTTGACGAAACGCCGGACCCACAGGTAGCTGATGCTACGAAAACATCTTCGCCAGATGCTGCCAGGAGAACGACACTGGACTTCCAAGCAAACTCGCCATCTCAATCCTCGCCACCAAATACCCAATCAAGTGCGCCACTCTATCAATCGCCTTCGTCCACGATCCTAAGCCCTGCACTTGTATCAGATAATTATCACCATAGCCATACAAGCCCAAGACTTCGGGAAGCTCACACACAAGAGTCGATATCAAATACTTCCCCCTCTAATGAGCAGATTGGAGGCCGTTTTGCTCCTACAATCATTCTCGGTGCCACTCCTTCATCCATTTCCGGTTTTGATGCAGGTACGGTGATGACGCCTATATAATCCATTTGAGCTGAGTCCGGCTGATGCGATTTCACGTTTACCAGGAAGCTACGCTACCGTTCCGTCTGTGGGTGTACAGGAGGCATGTTTGATACGACACTTCATAGAGGATCTCGCTCACTCGGTACGCCCATCTGCCTATCCCATCACTGTCATTCTCCACTGACCACCAAAGTTCGATACAACTGACAGACACGCACATTACACCTTTACTTTCCCGCAACGAGCTATGCACAGTCCTGTGCTACTCTACGCCATCTGTACGGCTTCGGCTCGACATCTCACCCGCTTATGGTGCAGAAAAAGACCAAATTCTGTGGTTGAATTCAAGGGCGTAGCTCTACCAGATCTTGATGAGTATTCAGCTAATCATTACCACGATGTATGCTTGTCACTTTTACTCAATTTCTCCAACAACACCTCCTTAGGCCCAAGCGAAGACGCACTTGCTGCTGCCACCATTCTTCGCTTCTATGAACAAGTTGACAGTAAGTTGTCACAAAGCATCTACGACATTCATATGCGAATCCTATTCCGGTTCTACCCTTGCTAACTTGTATTGATTATTAGCTTCCGTTACCGGCTTAGACACCGAAACATACCAGAGCGTAGTTCAAGCAGTCATGCATGACTACGAGGGAGAGACTTTGTTTAATTTCCGAAATATGGAGGAACACCATCGAGAATTCGAAACGGGCGGACTTCGACATTCGGCATGTTTGATTGCTCTCCGCCAAGAAATATGGTCAGTACTGTTGTATCGAAGACCTTTCCGCCTTCCATTGGCATACGACCTGGATTATACGTATTTCGAGCCGGCAGATGACTTTATCTGGGTGAACAGGATTTTCATCTGGTGCGCTGATGTTTTGAGGTTTTGCTTTGGTCCCGACACAGCAACTAGTTTACCGCCAGGATCTGTTTTTCCACGCTGGGATGCTTTAAAAGCCTTCGAAGAAAACTGGGAATCTATGCAGCCATCATGTTTTAGGCCACTTCATTATTCCCCTGCTGACCCAGCTCGTGGGATATACTTTCCTATCATCTGGCACATGAATGATGCACAAGTGTTGGGAATGCAACATCTCGAACTTGGCCGCATGCTGCTCGCAGTGTATAACCCAAAACGACAAAGAGTCGGAATCGGGTCCAACGCCATGAATAAAGCCATCGAAGAGCAATTGCGCCGCTCTATCGTCCGATTGTGTGGGCTAGCGTTGGCGAACAAGGGCCTTCAGGCAGCGATGACTGGGGCGGCTGTGGGAATATCTATTGGCGGGGAGCACTTTCATAACCCAGAAGAGCAGGAAGCACTAATTGATTTCCTCAACATTCTGGATGAAGAGCACGCATGGCCTACGAGGGGAGTGATAGACGCGCTGCGAGAGGCATGGAGCTTTGATCAAACGGCACCCACTCGAACAGTCCCTCAGGGACCTGCCTCCGTATGATCTCACAAGAACACTCTTGAATCCAAAAATCACGCGCATGAATCATACACGAGAAATCTAAGGAACGACATTTATTTATTTGGTATACTCCTAGCTGACTCAAAGACCCAAATCTTGGCGTCTCGATTTGCTATTTGGGTCCAGGTACGGCCTCTCGCCCAAACTCACGGCTCGTTGACCCGTTCGCGGGCCCAGTCCTTGGTAGTCAAAAGTTGCGGTATGGTATACGCTACGATTGTCCCAGATGGCAAGATCATTCGGGTTTTCCCAGCGATGCCTGACCTGCAAGTCTATTGTTGGGGATGGGTGTCAGTAAAGATATTCTCGAAGGGACGGATTTCAAGTTAACATACCGTGGTTCTCGACGATCAACTGAACAAACCATTCCAGCGCCCGCTTACTCTCCTCTGGCGTGAGGCCGTTGATCTGCTGCACATGATGGCCGACTGCAAAGATGCTCTTCCATCCGGTCACCGGGTTCGTGCGAATGACGGGATGATTCGCTTCCAAATTGGTGCCAACATTCTCTGGAGCACCTCGAGGCTTGCTGTAAAGCTCGAATCCGTTCTCTTTTGCGCTCTGACCGAATCCTGGTTGTGCATATGTGGCAGTGAGAGCTTCGAAGAATTTCTGGTACGGCTCCGATAAGCGGTCATACAATTCGTAGCCAGATGCCCAGAGCGTATCTCCACCAGTCTTCGGCAGTTCGGTCAACCTTAGCAAGGCATAATCGCTAGGGACAGGCTCGAAAGTGATATCGCTGTGCCAGCCCTCCTTTGCGCTCTGCTTCTTACCAGCAAAGCTCAAGAAACGGTTCTTGTATAGCTCCTTCACTTGTTCTGAGCTGATGACGCTGATCTCGTCATCTTTTCCACCAAGCCTGCGGCCAGAGTTGCTGACTGGGTGGATATGAAGCTTGGAAGTCTCTGGCTTGCCTGCCAGTTGACCGAGACGCTGAGCTAGCTCCTTCTGCAACTCGTTGTCGAGGTCGTCTTGCTTCCTAAAGAAGACCACTCCTCGTTGAGAGACTGCAGGAGGATTGAGCCATGGGGAACATCTAGAGCGAAGAAGGGGTACTCACTCGTAATAGCAAGGTCACGAATCAACTCATCTGAATTTGGTGCTTGTAGCCACTCCTTTAGATTTACATCGACGAACTCCCGACCAATGACAGGCGTCACATCAAAGGACTTGTATTGGTCAAGAACCCCCTTTAACTGGAGAGGCTCTCGGGGATACTGGGCCTGGCTCTCGGTCGGCTGTTCGACAGCAGTAACAGTTTGTATAGACATGATAGACGATGTTGTAAGAGGTTTCGAAATGAGAAGGCAGGTAAGATACCGGCCTCCTGGAACCTCTCTTTATATGCTTCTCTAGTCTCCCAAGAGATTTGGCTGATGACAAAAAGCTTTACTCCTAAACGTGAACTGTGAATTCAAATCAGCGATATTGGCGGTGTTAGCGTCCTATCTTCGCAAGGTTCATTATCTCGACTATATGCGTCCCGCATCTAGAATCAGTTCCCGTTGGCCGTCCAAGTATCCTTTAACGCTATCCCAAAGACAACGTTTGGATGGAGGCACAAACGGTTGGAGGGGTAGAGTTGCGAAATTGGGGGTTTGGATTACGTGCTTCGGCAACACCATAGTCATTGCATCTATCAATAAAGTGTCCATCAATGACGATTCGAAGCACACTGCCGTCTAGGAAGTTTTGAAGATAAGACTCGGATTATAGAGTTTGTGATCGTCAACAATTTGTGTCGTGACAATGCATGCAACTGCAAACCCCTCAGCCTGTCTCCCTCATTCACCACGACAGCCTTACACGATTCCTTTATCCAGCTACCAAGGCAACAGATGACCACCTCAGTCGCACGCGATACGCCTCCCCGCCCAGCTTGCTGATCTTACGCGGCACATGCCCATTCGCGATGGTATCATTGTTGCGCAATATCACCAACAGCATTCTCACTGCTCGAACCTCGACTGCGCATATGCATGGTCAGTATAGCTTCATATGTTGTAGTCCAACGGTATTGATATACGATAATGTCTCGTACACTAATGACTTCTGTCCTTGAGGCATGTCGATGACGCGAACATATTGGCACTCGAACATATTATTTGGCACCGCTTTTCCCCGTTGATGGCGAGGCAGGGGCAGCTCAATGCTTTTCTATCGCTCGATACAAATCTCTTGAAGACCTTCGATGACCAGTGGCTAGATTCACCCGCACATGCGCATCCGCTCGCAGTATCAAGAGACAGCCAGTGTCAGCTGGTCACTCCCTGAATGTAGCTTCACTCATCTCTCAATTTTGAATTGCTGTCATGTATTGAAAACGCTGCTACTTGCGTGATACGAATTCCCTTGTGCTTTAAAAGCAAGAAAATCCAAGAGTAGGGTTTCTCAGGACTTCATGCTCGTAGTAACGGGGACAAATATCTCAGTGGCGAAATTAAGGGTCCTATCTCAGCATTATTGGAGGTGACAGCCGTTTCAGAGTGATGCGCATGCTGTGTAAGATTTGCCATCGGGCCTTGCGATTGCGTACTTCGGCCTACTCGCCTAGCGCAGCTCTCTAACTGGGTCCACACCTCGAACTTAAGACATAAATGTCCACACAGGACACACACCTCAGTAGATTGATTGATTTCCTAGTCCTTTCCTCGAAGCCGTCGTTTCGTAGTTTCTGACCCTTTGAAAAATGGGGACCGTATTCACCGGGTCAGAGTCAGCTTCGGGAGCATCCACCCCGTCTTTGTCGCGATATGGGTCGGTTTCGAGTACCGCGAGCACCCCACTCTTAGAAAAAGAGAAAAAGGAGCAAACAGACGATGGACTTTTAGATGATATCCCAGAGCTTGGGGTAGCACATGCTGAGAAAAGATTTTGGTTCCAGCGGGCTAAGGCATATGATCCAGATGCAATAGCGACTTTGGTAGGTTCCCAATCAGATGTTGCTAGTGATTTGTCTGAGAAGTGCACAGCCTAGTGTGTATGATAATCCAGAGACTGCAAAACAATATCACCCACGACCAGACTGGTATGCTCCCCTTACTTTGTTGACAAGCCAGTGTACGACTGGTAACACAGCAAAGGGAAAACCTACATCGATTCAATCCGTTAGCAAGATGGAGTTGGGGTGAAGAGCATAAGTTGATCAGAAAAATCGATGTTCGGATTATGATATTTGCATGTATCATGTTCATGGCGTTGGAGATAGATCGTGCAAACATCCAGCAAGCAAACACAGATAATTTTCTCACAGACCTAGGTCTAACAACAAATGGTACGACGACTTATTCCCATGAGACGACTAATACTGATACGTGCAGATTATAATCTCGGCAATGCCATATTCAGGTTCAGCTTCCTTTGCTCCGAATTACCTTCACAGCTTGTCAGCAAGTGGGTTGGGCCAGACCGTTGGATTCCAATGCAGATGGTCCTCTGGTCAATTGTGGCCTCTAGTCAATTCTGGCTGTCTGGTCGCGCAAGTTTTCTTGCTTGTCGTTCACTGCTCGGCATATTGCAGGGGGGTTTCATTCCCGATGTAGGTTGCTACTACTTGAGAACAATAACCGCTGCTGACTTCCTTAAGATCATACTTTACCTATCTTATTTCTACAAACATCATGAGCTTTCGCTTCGCTTAGGATTCTTTTGGACTGCAATGGGAATTGCCGATGTTCTTGCTGGCTTCTTGGCTTATGGGCTGCTTCATATGCGCGGTCTAGAGGGTCAGGAGGGATGGAGGTGGCTGTTTCTCATAGAGGTTCGCATATCCCGCCCACTAACTATGTGACTTCTAACATTCCGATAGGGTCTTCTTACTTTCGTAATGGGACTTTCTGCATTCGTACTCATGCCTGCCGGGCCATGCCAAACAGCCAGCTGGGTGCGTGGCAAGAAGGGATGGTTTACTCCTCGAGAAGAAGAAATCATGGTAAATCGCGTCATTAGAGACGATCCTTCAAAAGGCGATATGCACAATCGGGAAGCAATAACACCAAAATTACTATGGAAGAGCTTGACAGACTACGATCTCTGGTATGTACATCAAACCTGATACGCAGAATAAACCCTCACCCATATGTTAGGCCGTTGTATATACTTGGTCTTACCTTCCAGATACCCATGGTACCGCCGCATCAGTATCTCACTCTGTCTCTCCGTGGACTGGGTTTTGATACGTTTCAATCAAACCTGCTCGCGATTCCATGGACCATATTTCATATTAGCTTTATGCTTGGTCTGGCATATTCTTCCGAGGTGTACAAGGAACTAACTTTCCACTCCATGACCGGAGAATTCTGGGTAATACCTTTCTTGGCTTGGCTCGTCTACACGGATATTGCAAAAGCAAGCAAGTGGACAGTATGGGCTGTAATAACTTTGCTGTTAAGCTACCCTTCCGGTACATTCAAATTACTTCTCGCTTGAAAGACTAAGAACTGATGGGAGTTTAGCACACCCGATACAAGTTGGATGGAACTCTCGGAACTCGAATACAGTCCGATCACGGACCGTCTCCGCCGCATGTTACAACATGTTCGTCCAAGCCAGTGGCATTATTTCCGCGAACATCTACCGCAAAGATGACGCGCCGAACTATACTCGGGGCAACAAGGTTCTCCTCGGCATCGCAATTTGCAACATCGGCCTGTATTTGCTAACCAAATCTTATTATCAATGGCGCAATGGGCGGCGCGACCGCATATGGAATTCCATGACAAAAGAGCAACAGTTGAAATACCTTGAAACGACTACCGATGAAGGAAACAAGAGATTAGACTTTAGATTTGCGCATTGAGCCATCAACATAGAAATTTAAGAGGTCTGGGGGACCCTATGAAACAATGAGCGTACAACGTTATCCATGCCTAGCTTTGAGGATCGCACGTAGATTTTTGCCCTTGAATCTAGAACCCGCATTAGTCATCTATAAATCACTTCTTCACAATTTCTGAATACTCACGCGATAAGTCCAACATCTATCCATTCCATATCTGCGTCCGAGGTTTCGTGAACGCTAACATGGAATCGAAAAAAATAGGTTTGCTAACATAACATACAACTCGCTCCAGGCAAGACTACGGTGAACGATTAGAACACCGTGAATATTGGCTATTTGAAGGACTCTTACTCCTTTCCAAGACATTGTCGAGTACCATGATAGAAGGAGGCCATATGTTTCTCAAGTTGAATCGAATGGGGAGATAGCCACCTATGAGGGTCAAATTTGTCTGGGTTCGTCCAGATAGCAGGATGGCGATTTAGCATGTAAGCAGACGTGCTCAATACAGTCTAATTATTTGGTATTAGCAGCACTAACATCCCCTACGCGCTTTATTACTAACACCTTCAGGTAAATGACGACCGTAAAGTTCAAATCCACCGGTAGGTACAACACGAGGTAGTTTTCCCGGTAAGGGATTGCTTAATCTGAGAATTTCCTTGATAATTGCAGTCTACGTCGACTGTCAGCAAAAACACCACGAATCAATGCAGAATATTGTGTGGTAGGCATGAAGTACCAGATAGGGAAGTTTTCTTGCTTGCGCGAAGCTAATTCGAGTTCCAGGATGGAAGTTCGTCACAAGTTCATCTTCGAGCGACCTGAAAACTTCTGTATTTCGACATATATGGTATATACCCCATATTAAAGCGGATGAGCTCGTATCGCTTCCAGCGGTTAGAAGAGTTGCTACTTCACAGAATAATTCGTCGATGTTTAGAACTTCACGACCCTTTATTATTTGAGGTGTCATTAATGAGTTGATCACTTCCGAGTTTGCCTCCACATCTTTTAGAGTGGATGAAGCAATATTTGAGACATATTCGCTTATTCTTGGTTCGATCATCTTCAATTCTGTTAATGCAAGAAGTAGCAAACTAGGGAACAACGTACCTCCTTTAGTGTGGCCATAGAAGGAAGAGGGATGAATCTAGTCAACCAACTTGGTTCAGAAAGTGGACTTTTCACGAATGTATACACAATTTTGCTAAGCACACTCCGCTTTGAAAATATCGATCGGAGTTTGCCAACATATACGTTGCTGAACCGTGGATGATCTAGACACTTAAAATCATGACCCATAGCAATCTGAGATATGATATCCGTAGCAAGCGCTTTGCATCCATTATGGATGTTTACTGGATTGTTATCGATGGCTGACTTTCCAAATCGATGGAGAAGTTTCTCAACCCTGTCTTCCACAATCGTCGCCAGTTCCAGCACACGCTGGGGCGAAAATGCGGCATTCATTAGAACATGTCGGCGAACGCGATGAGATGTAGGGTCCAAAAGGCCTAAGGACGTGTTATTCAAAGAGAAGTGATCGTAAAATTCCTTGTATTTGGTAAAACCAGTCCCTATCTTGGTCATTTCAAGATAGATCTCAGGATCATTGACGTGCAACTCGTTCGGCCCAATTCGAACTATCGGTCCGTACTCGTCATGTAGCAGCTTGGTATCGACGAGAAAATAACCAGGCTTCCTTAGTGTTCTGTATATCTTGTACAAGGTAGGAGAAGCGACGACCAGCCCTGACCCTGGGTAGGCAGAAAGCGGATGAAGGAAAATGCGGTATGCAGCGCGCAAAGCATACAGTGTCAGCCAAGTGATACTGAGTATAGCAAACCAAGCATAAATCTCCATCGTGAATCGAGCCAGCCAGAAAGTGTTGCGTAGGTGCACTTGCTATCGACTTAAGCCAACAACGCCGCGTGGTACAAAGCGGTGAATCTATGAGTGATTACTTAGCCATATTTTTGGGCGTGCTTAGGACGGGTTATGGGCGAATTGCGGCACGGGGCCGGACGCTTTTCTGAGGCACAGCAATGTCCCCTTCGACGTCCATTCACGATTTGAAAACATACGAAATGCCGATTTGGTTCCCACCAAGGGGGGTCACGGCTAGGGACAATCTGAAAGGTCTGGCAAAGGCCTAATTTGGTTTTTGTCTTGCCTTCCCTTTCTTGAATGATCATTTTTACTGCAGAATGAGTGAAGAAGTGCAGTTGTAAGCATGTATATAGCGCAGCGAATACCGTATTCTTCTAGCCCAAACCCTACATTTCCCTAGTTTTATTTCCTATACGCAGTAATAAGAGGTTCGCACAGGGCTCAACTTATGTATTGGACGATTCATGTTTGCATTTGCAGCCATGAGACCATTGATGTTTAGGGCCTTCCTTCGAACTCTCAACTGCCCGATAGACGGAAAAGAAGCTAGACCACACTTAGCCATCCTTGTATTGCAAGTTTTAACAGAACAATGTTACGTATAATTGTGTGGAAACGGCCGTGACGATAAATCTTACATCTGATATACAGCACTTTTCCGCCATCATATGTACCTAGACGAACACTATTTTCACAGTACTCGCACAAATCCTCCAGCGCATTGAGGCTGTGACTAAAAGCGGGAGGATTACAGTCATAAATCAAGCGATGCCAGTGTTACCCTCAACTGCATCGTCATTGCGCCTTCTATACACAGGGATACCAACAATGGGATGTGCCCCAAGCGCACTCCACTTCCACTGCAACTGCCGCTTCCATTACCGGACACGTCATTCAAACCGATTGCAAGGTCGACTAAATCACACCTAAACAGTGATGCGGCTATTTGGCTTAAACATGACTATACGGGAGCGACCGCTTCCACGTGCGAACAGACCATAATTCAATCTCTACGCCGGAGGCTTTATCCGATCGACAAAGGGTTTCTATGAATGGATGCAGGTATCACTGCAATCTATATGAAGGCATCGGTACGGGCCGAGATTTTAACCAATGCACATTCGCTAGCATCATTAGCATGTTCTGTCTACATGGGAAGCCGTCACCATCTCCGGCTCTACCACTACACTAAGATACCAGGCTTGATGGGTTGGTGCTTGGAAATGGCTCCGCATTCGTATTCGAGATACGGAATAAATCATTCCAAATAGCTAACTTTAAATGTCAGGTGAGATAAGTGGACTCACTATTTTATCCCAACCTGGCTTCGAGCTTTGCTCATCGTATCCATGTAGAGATCAAGCGCTATATCATTCACTTCTATGCGCTACATTCGAGAGATTAGGCGGCTGCAAAAACTCTCTGCAGATCTGTAATGCAAATTCAATAGCACTCGATGAACCATTGGCCAAAAACTGTTGAATGTTTCGTTTCGTCCGCCCATGCCTAAATTCTGCAAGTACGTACGTCAACACTGCCCGTCATTCCGACAGGCAGGCATGGTAGAAAATTTTCACATGCACTTTTTTCCCTGGCCAGATCCCGATCATCTGCTTATTAGCCGCAACTAGCCATCGGCCTGCATATTTGGGCCTCTGTTGTACGGTGAGTATAGGTGGGTGCACAACATATTCGACGTGGGTCAAGTCAAAGTAGGTATTTCTGGGAGTTCGTAATATAATTGGATTCATCTAGCCTATGTACTGGGGCCCGACATATCAACAGAGCTACCAGAGCGTTCAAAGTGATGCCATCGCTAAATTTCAGTCGTTCCTTGCCCACCCCCTAGCCTCTCGCATTCTTTATCTTGCATCGCCGTTGAATGCAGGCCTCACAGTGACGGCCTTCACTTTGGTGCCAAAAGTATTACACTTTCCCATATCTTCTGACCTGACAGTCTCAACTGGCTGGCCACTGCACTGCTCATCGGCGTAGCCGAGAAGTTCCCAGGCGCCTTCTCCTGCCAACTTCAAGACCTCGAATTGGTAGTGATATTGAGGGAAGTAGATGACAGGCACATAGCAGTTGATTGGCCCACTGAATGTGAAAGCCAGGTCCCGCGTGTTAGTGCGCTCTGATGGGGAGCATTTGCTCGTCACACCAGTCTTACAATAATCTTTGCTTTCGTCGGGGCTATCTTCATCTGGACAGGTAGCAATGCCTCCAAATGAGTAAGAGAAAGACGAGGGTACTGGTTGCTGCGAGTTCTCGCTTGGAACAATCGGAGCGCCCGTGAGGTTGGATAGGAGGTGGCCATCGTAGACACCGATATGTTCATCTGGGGTGCATTAGTTCACGGCTGCAGGGTCTGCAAGCGAGCACTACGGGTTGCCGCACCTAGCTTCAAAGTTCCAGGGGTGTATGCACCCTTTTTCGAGCCATAGGCCGTCTTGCATGCGCAATTTAGCGTTGAGCCGCCCTCGATCAGCGTACATTCTTTGCAAGAGCGGAAGTAGTTGCCACTGATGGACCTTAGTCGGATTCCTGTTTAGGTCTCGAAAGCGAAAAGACTTACTCTGCCTTCCAGCTGAGCTCCCCATCGTTGTTCTCTGCTTTGTTGGAGAGAAAGACTGCGCTCGTGATCCTCTTGTCGTCTTGGCCCGTTAGGCAGTCAGCTATCAGCCAGTTGTCGCGAAGTTGAGCGTTTGTGCATTCTGTGCTTATAGATGCAGGCGCCCGGCGAGAGAGCGATGGTGCGGCTCGTACTACTGAAAAGTAGACGCAAATGGTTGAAAGTACCGAGGAGTGCTTCATGTTTAGATTGTGAGGTGGTGAGAAACCAGGAATAGTTTGACAGAACTAGCGGGGACTAGATGACGATCAATGAGCGAACCGATGGTGTTTATATATCCAGCAATCTTCAGTCAAATATGTTCGCTCTTGGTATACGCAATCGTGGCAAAACCTCACGTTGCACAACGATATCCAGCCGTGGAAGCTGTGGAGTGAGAAAACTCAAATCCCTCCCCACTCGGACAAGGAGTTATAAATTGGGAGGTGGGATTGTGCAACTTCAAACCAGCTGCCGCCGAAAACATCCCATTGGTCAGGTTTGAAGCACATATCTGCGGAGGATTCAACCTGCTCCTCTAGGTAAGCAGCACTCAATTTACCCGCTCCTCGTCACGTGGGCTTTCTCCGCATCTTTAATTGCCCTTCCAAATCGCAAATGCGCCGAATCTCATGTGAATCTCCCTTCAAAGGTTAGCATCCAGTGATTGTACAGTTGCGTGCTTAGGCGACCAGGTGTATATTGCTACTACTTCGGTTGAGCCAGATCCCTTGTTGATGAGGTCAAGATTTCACCTCCGCGCCGCGATCCTGTTTTTGCTGCCTGACTGGTGCTAGCATGGGCCATTACATGCGATGCGCCAGAGCCTGGCCAAAGCACTTGGTTGGTAATCCAACTGAGAGCAAGGAAGTGGTCACGTCTACACGCTCGGGTTCGGAAGAAGGACTTTCCTACTTTCCTATCATGGTATATTGAATAACGACAAAAGTCGATCGGCTCTCTCCCATTGGCCTGAGTCTCTATTACACTTGGCGACTACGGGATCATTAACTCTTCTGGCAACGATTTTCACATGTGATTATCAATGACTAGAGCTACCAACAACAGCATCGGTCCAGACGTCTCAAGACTGGTCATTGAATATATAACATGTGTCGCTATACTTGGTAGATCTCGATAAGGGATTAAACTCGCATAACTATTGGTTCCTGACCTATATGTTGAATCGTCCATTCTTGGAGACCTATGTGTATGCTCACGTGATTCACAAAAGTGCAGGTGATCTATGACCTGTCAATGTAGTCAAGCTTTGGTTTTCTTTTTGGTCCAAGTATTGAAGCCGAGGTCAAAAATCAAGAATTTCATCAAAACTACAAACCAACGCACCTTGGATATCTTGCGCCGAGCGAGTTCCCATTGATCTCCAATATTACATAACCCCTTGGTCCATTGTAGGAGAAGAAGAAAAGAAAGCCCTGCAGGGCAGCGGCAGCAAGTGAGGGAATGTTTCGCCAGTACATGCCTTTGTGGAACTGCATACCTTAAGGAGAATAAGACGGATGAAACCAATGAAACTATCTCCTCCATAACGTTTAATTGCGTCAAAGTCTTCCGCAGACTTTGGGCAAGCCATCCCTATCGCGAGGAACCGTAATTTCGGGAGTACGAATTAGAAGGGCCGCCGACGAGTGCTTTATATGCGACCTCGGCTGCCTCTTCGCGTGACTGGTCAAGGTAGCGGTAGTCGCGCCACAGCGGAGCCCGGTACTCTCGACCTTGTACAAAGACACTACTAGACCACGCGGTCCTGATTCCTGGGACCGTGTTACCATTGGATCATTCATCTGTAGATTCTCTTTAAACTTTGCTCACCTCTTGGGTCAGAGTAGTCCTGCCATTGTGGTTGTTCAATCGAATTTGAAGTGCAATAATCTGTAGTACATTGGCTGAGGTTTGAATTCAATTTGACGCATATAACTTACTTCGAAGCCTTTGAGCATAAGAATCAGGTCGACTGGTCGCCATTGAATCCAAAAGCTCTCCGTAGAAAGTTTTCCGGGGCTTGCAGGTGGTTTACCAGGAAAAATTAGAGTATGTGAACTTTTAGTGGTCCAGTTAGGCGTTCCGATAGAAGTTTGTGAGACGACGCTAGATGCAGGAATCTAAGGTCACTGTTTATAGATGTCAGGTACAGACATCATAGGCGGCATGCTTGGTGTCCCAAAGTGCCGAGGAGGAACGGAGCCATACCATCGGTGCTCGATGCTACAGCTTCATTGCTGTCGTGGAACGTGTTCGTCAGGGTAACAGGAGCCACGCTGGCGAAGTCAATCGCTTGAGAAGTTGATTGGGCCCAGATATGTTTGAACGCAAGAGTGAGGCGCTGGAAAAGAGTGCAAGCCTAGTATGGAAAAAACAAAGAAAGCTCAGGTAACAGATATATGTCATGCTGCGGAAGGACCCATATACCGAACCAGTGGGTCAAACGAGCCAATGAATTCCATACCGTGTTAGCTCTGAGAGCTGAGGTGTTGCTATTGTGAGCTAGCTTAAGAGTATGTGTTGGCACAAAGGACGAACTAAAAGGTTACGTAGGGCTAATGAGTGCCGAACGCATGCCAGATGTCTCGCAGGAATTGGGCCAACATTTCTTCGGTGTTCGGCCCGCCTCCGGTAGGAAGCTACGCTGCGCGCCGTGCCGTTTCCGTTCCACTATCTATATGGAGAAGGACTTGCATCATCTGAACGGTTCGTGAGGCACCCTTGGAAGGAGTCTGCGACGTGTTTGTATGCAGTGAGGCATGCACATGTACCCTTTGATCTCATCACTGGCCTATTGGGAGAAGAAGCTGCAAGGCGTTATGCTCGGTTCGGCCATGGCAAGCGTGTGTCGTCTTGTTCCTGGTGAGACCCTCAGCCTTGCGAATCCCTCGAACATGCAGTTCCCGCTAAGCCTCCGATTTCCCGTACCAAGCCGCAAATCCATGCCAGGACCATCGGTTCGTGTAGTTTGACAGCGGGTGACGTGGATATACATGAGCTTCCTCGAACATCCATTCCTTCAGAAACTGGATCGGCTTGGAACTGACCAGAGAATAGACTCGATAGAGCGATTATGACCGCACACTGTGGATACCTGGCCCCTCCAACGTGAATAGCTCTTTGTTGTTCGATGTGTTGTCCGTGAACGCTATCAGGGGGTGGATCGATGGCGCTGTGACGTGTTCATGGTATGCGTTGCTGTTTTCCCCACCATGCAGTCTTGTGGCGCTTACAGACGCACGTGCTCGTATTCTAGTCTGCAGAGGTGGCTTCCTGTAAGGCTGCGAAGAAAAAGGTCACAACAGTCTGAGAAGCTGATGCCAGGTCCTTCAATGCCAGCGTTCTATGGCGCTTGATCTTCACGGTCTAGATCCGTATGCTCACCTAACACGTGATTGCTGAACTCCTGGGGCTATAGTTGGTTGGATGCTGATTCCACCAATGACAGGCGCGGTGCCACAGCTCGATTGAAACAATTCAGAGAAAAAAGGGGGACTTTTGTGAGATGGGAATATGCGCTAACTATGCAAAATGTTTGGTACATACAAACAAAACAGCTACGTTGGGTAGGTCGCCCAACTTTATGTGGAAAAAACATCTTTGAAACAAAAACATGCAGAACAAAACTAAACATCCAGCGAAGCAAACCAGCTTCGTAGGCAATGCTCACTGGCACTGCGAGTAGTACGGATTCAGGAGCTTGCACGTCGATCCTGAGACACATGTCGTGCAACCAGTGAATCCTTCCCCACCGCATTGTTGGTATTTCGCTACGGAGACGCATCCGCCGTTTCCAGGACTGCCTGAGTCCGATGTTACTGGCTTCACAGTAGTGGCCAATGTAGAGGGCACCGTGCCTCTCGTGACGGTTGTAGTGGGCTGTGTTATCCCTCCGGTCGCGGTGACAACAGAGCCAGCTTTTCCAGGCACCGCTTCGGTCCCCCCAGGGATGACTGCGGGGCCGGGAGTCACATAGGTACTTAGTTGCTGATAGATATTTATCTGGATTCCTGGGTCATTAGATTTGTATGCTCCGGGGAAAGAAACGCCAGCGGGATTTGATGATCCGCTCCCAGTGACAGTAAGTTGGAAGCAAGTGATGTAGAACTGAGCACCACCTGCTGAAGCAGCAGAATGGAGAGCAATGGCTTCAGCGCGGAGTAGATAGTCCCCTGGAGCAAGGTCCAATGGAATCTTTACGTCCATTTTCCCACAATTGCTATTGAGGTCCTTGGTACCCCAGTAGTCGTCTGAGCCTTGGGAAGACGAGGAGGCCTTAGCCCAAGAGTTTTGGAAGACTTTGAACCAGCTTGCAGAGCCATCTGATGTAGTCGCATCGCTTACTTTACTCATGTAAACCAGAACAGGACCATAGTGGGCCCCACCGATTGCTTCATTCGAACAGGATCGATCGTGTGGCTGTTGATGCATTTCAATGGTCACCGTTTGCCCAGCTACTACTGGACAATTCGAGGACGCGGCACCTTGGTTGGCATTACCTTCACAAGTCAGTGATTTGCTACTCTTTTCTGACTCCACGCGTACATCGAATATCATTGCTCAAGACGCTAGTTACTGGATTATTATTAATCGGAAGTCTTGCGCATGCACCACTGTATGTGCAGGTCAGTGGAGTGAGTCAAAACATCTGCAGATTACTTATCATATCCTTCCCGTTTACCCATAGCTCTTGGAAGGTAGCATGGCCGACAACTTGACCCGCCCAGGCTGCTATAGCAATAAGTTGATGCGTTTGTCTCATGACAATAGATGGTATGGGATCGACAAAGGAATCAAGATTGTTGAAGTGAGCTGAGTGCAGATCCTAAATCAAGCTCAAGTATTCTTTCTTCCGATTTATATTCTTAAACTTAGATACAGATCGTTCGAGATGAACCAATACTCCATTTGCATGCCGCCGTGTCCTCCACACCCAGCCACAAAGGTCAGGAAGTTGTACTAAGATCTATTTCACCGTACGAGAAGCTGCACATGACTCTCAAGTCAAGGGAAGCAGGCGCACTCCAGGACTGGTCTATTCGAGCTGAAATGAGATACTCCACATCCAGGCCTGTGACAATTACAGGAAAATTTCCGGGGTATGCCATCGCCCGTTCGATTGGCACATAAGCATTCGTGCCTACGCACTTACAGTTAGATGCATCGTGTGGCGTCGTTTGTGTACAGTCGCTTACCATGCGATCATGAGCATCGTAGATAATCCCAGGGGAGATATGGCTACACGACGGCATCGTAAAAGGTAAATGCTCATTTAGACCACCGGTTAAACCTTTGAGGAACTGCGCTACATACGGTTATAGGAATTCCAGGGCCATTCCGAGAATACGAGCTTGATCACAAGAAATCCTGCGGACATACGATTTGGCAACGTTCTTTTTGCAAATGGAAATTTTACTGCACTGTATCCATAGGCCCCTTGATAAGCGCGATTACTTAGCTAGAATGGTGCCATGGCGGCCTGGATACGTAGAACAGCATTGTTGAAGAAGTCCGCGCCCAATACAGTGGCCGTACAAGGCCCTTTAGCGATGACTGGTTTCCAGGTTTGATCGGAAGAGCACCCGGGTCATCAGGCGGCGCAATATATGAAGATGCAATTTGCTTTGATGAATCTCGCTTGCGAGAGCCGTACCTAATGACGGCCACGTCAGAGGAGGTTAGGCATTTCGCATACTCGACTTCGTGACCCCGGCTCGCCATTAAGTCTTCAGGCTGAATGCGCTTCCATGAACAGAGCTGTGGAGTGTATGAGTATAGAGAGCTGACTTGAGCTAAAGTTATCATGTGCTAAGGTAGATCAAAGCCTCACTACTCGCTCGAAGGATGAGCGCAATCCGTGAACAGGAGTTGCATGGAGTTTTACGGTTGACGCAGCGAGAAAGATACATACACGTGCCACACGTCTCAACGATACGCACATGGAAAGACATAGGGCAAAGGTCTTGAAAGAGATCAATAGATCATCCCAGAAAAACGTAAATTGTCCCGCAGTCAACCTTTATAGACTCTCTTAAAGTCGTGCTCTTTCCATACTAGAGTGGGAGGGTGAATATTCTTAGAACTCTTAAACTGCTAAAATTTACGCAGGATACTGGGTCGTCTCGATCTTCTCGGGGTATTGGAGTCCTCCCTGCCGCCGAACTTCATCCATGGTCTCCATGATTAGAATACTCTCAGCCAAGCTCTCATACTTGCCCTCTTTCTTTCCTTCCACCAAGGCGGTCGCTGCCTCATCAGCTTCCCAGAACATTCCATGACCCTCGCCTTCCGCATTCACAGATTTTCCAAACCCATTATACCAGCCGCTACCCTTTCCAGGTCCTGGGTGGGTCCAATTTTCCTCCTCGACCGTTCCGTCATTCAAAAGGACCCTCGTGCGAGTCGGCCTGAAGGCTGGTGGAAACACTTGTATCTCTCCCTTCGGACCCTGGATTCTAATGCTAGCCGTGTCGTCCTTTCCTCCTGGCATTGTTGTGACCCGCAAGGACGTAGTCGCCACGGCATGAGCTTCACCGCCAGCCTCCTTAGGACGTGGAAAGGTAAGTACCATGGTTGTGGTCTCGTCTGCACCATCTGTACCGTCATATGTCTTCATTGCCGCGATAACCTTGGGCGGTTTTCGAGTGCTCTCAGGCTGGGTGTGATAGAGAGTTTGGAATACCCACGTTAGGCTGTAGATGCCTAGATCCAGTAAAGCCCCACCAGCAAGATCTGGATTCACCATGCGATGTTTGCCATCCTTGAAAGCATTCTCAGGATCCGTGGCGAAGCTATTGTCGACTAGGACGCGTGCCACGGGTCCAATCTTTCCGGATGTGATGAGATCCCGGACATAGATTGACAAGGGAAAGTATCTGGTCCATACAGCCTCCATCAAAAAGAGATTGTTCTCTTTGGCTTTCCTGACCAATTCCTTTGTCTGGGCGGCATTTACGGTAAATGCCTTCTCGCAAAGGACGTTTTTGCCAGCTCCCAGGCAGAGCATAGCATTTTGGTAATGATGCGAGTGCGGAGTCGCGATGTACACGATGTCAATGTTTGGGTCCTTTACAAACTCCTCGTACGAGCCATATGCCTTTGCATCGGATGGCGCACCAGTATCCTTGAGAAATTGTTCGGCGCGCGACTTAGAGGAGGAGGAAGCTGCGGCCACGACAGTGTGCTTTATGTGGGTAACCCCGCGGGTGGTGGGGTCAACGAGGAGATCTTTGGTGCTGGACAAGGTCAGTCGCAAAGCCTGGATAGAGATGCATGGAGCAACTGTAGGTAAGTTGTGTGTCAAGACTCACAATGTGGTTGCAATGCCACCGGTGGCAAGGATGCCCCAGCGGATTGTCTTTGGGGAAGCCATGTTAGGTGTTCAATGAGGGCAGTGCGCTTTTGGGGAATCGCTTCGCAGGTATCGTAGGAATTGGGAAGGGAGAAAAGCTGAGAGAAAGGGAGGCGGAGGAGATGGGCCTGAAGCACAGATGAGGTCGCTGTAGGTTGGTTGGATGGGTTGCATAAGATGGTGGGTTTGCGGGACGCTCTCAACGTCATGTTACGGCGAAATGCGACATGAAATGCAAAAGCCGACTTCGGCTGAACAAGACGCCGGTGGGCCCCAATGGGCACCCCACTTTCGGTCCCTCATGGTCGGCCATGGAAGAGAGTGCGAAAGGGCGAGGGCGAGGGTGGGAGTTTTGGGGAGTGGGGAGGGCCAATGAGACGGGCTGGTGAATTGTGCGTACGGTGGAGACGCAACGGTAGAGGGAGAGTTGAGCAGGAGGACATTGCGGTGGTTCTGATTGGCCCTTTATCGATGGTCACATGACCAATACTACTTCATTCCCACCTGACCTGCATGCGGGTTACCTCCCAGGTCCTGCTTACATCCAGGTTCTTTACAATCGGCTGTCTAGCGTGGTAAAAGGTGAATAAAATCTACTCAGCATGTTTTCAGTGTCTTTTGCATGATTTGTGTGCATATCACTGGCAACCGGCCCCTCTCTATTCTCTCTTGCCTTGTCCTGCATCCCCTATTCTTAGTTCGATCGTAGATTGTGGTTTAAATGACCATACGTATCCTCCCTTCCGTGTAGAGGTGAACGGATCCATGTCTCTACGGCACCACGCGCTCTCCCTTGGTGCACGTGTTCCTTCACTGGATTGCTTTATCCTTTCGTCGCTTGTGCCTATGGGTCTTACTCTTCCGCTTCTTCCCCTTCACAATCTGCTTCTGCTCCTTATTTTCTTTCAGAATCCTCTCCTCTTTCAGGGTCTTCTTCAAGGCCCTTTTACTCAACCTTTTGAGCAATTTCCGAACCCTAGTGTCGTAGCAATCTGCCATATCTTTCAAGTCCCGCGCGGCCTCCTCCAAACACTGTCGTCCAAAAACCCAGTCCCGAAGCTGTCCCTTCTCCAATTCATCCTTTAGTGCTTGTTGACGAACGAATACATCTGCAAAATGTTGGAGTGCCAGGCTGACGAGATCCTTGTACATTTCGATCCGTTTTATTAGCGCCTCGATTGATAGCTGTCGCTCCTGGGTGGCCTCTGCATCAGATTGTAAGCGTTCCTCAGCTTTCTTTCGACCATCCTCAAATGCAGTGATCTGATCTTGTGTAGCATGGATGCGAACTTGGAATAAATCTATGCAGTTCCCGTAATCCTCCACGGAGGTGTTGTCGTCTCTGTAGCAAACACTCGCAATGCGCGCGGGTTTCCTTGGTCTCGTAGAATGTTCAAAATGCGGCATGATGCGCAGCCCTTTCTTGCTCTTCCTAGCCAACGTACTCTTCCCATATACGTCCGATATGCTCGCAGTGTTTGTGTTCCCCGCGTAGCACAGGGTGGAGAAGAACAAGGTGGCACCTCGAATACAAGCCTGCTTGATATTAAATGGTGTTTTTGTGATAGTGGGCAAGGTAGCTGAAGAATTTCGAGCGTTCTTGCTGAACCCTTTTGTGAGCAGCAACGGTGAAAGTGAAAGGCCCGTGCTCTCGTGGAACAGTGGCGGCATCAGCGAGCTCAAAGCAAGTGACAGATAACATCTTCATATTTCAGATGAATTAAGGTCCCGCTCCGCTATTATATTTTTTCGCCTTGAAAACGTCATTTCCCAACTTAAAAATAAGCTTTTTTTCCTTATGTCGCTCAACTAAAACCGCTTCACTCATAAAACACGAGGCATCGAACCTCTATTGACTGCCGCCCGGGTGCATCTTTAGGTGTGTTCGGGTCTTCGAATGCTGTATGTGGTGTTCTCAAGGCCAAACCTTTTATTCCCGTCTCCAGTCCTTCTCCTCTTGAATCAAAGCACTTCAAAAGCATGACTTCGTCTGGTACCATGTCCTTCATATAGTAGAATTCGTGCCTTTCACTTGGAGCAACTCCTAAAGTCTCGCCTCGGACCTCATATCCAGCGGTCGAAGAATAAGAAGAGGAGTCCGGTAGCTTCTCCTTCCCACGATCATCGTCATCGGCGTCGAAACTATCGCGCCTCGGATACATCAGATCAACTGGAATGAAATCCTCCGGCCGAGTCGAGCGCCAGTCGATTACCGCCAAAGGAAAGTCAGAAGCGGGATTCTCGATAGGACGCCACACGTTGATGATTTGATATCTGCCTTTGACAAGTTCGTCCGCTTCTTCTCTTGGCAAATGTCGGCGGACGCGTACTTCGGCAGCTGCAGGTGTCTGATCCACATGGACTTGTTGAACGGGCTGCCGAGGAGAGTCCTTAATACGGCGACGGATGGTATGATCGAATATATGGATCTTCTTGACTCCTGGGAGCTTTTCGCGCAGCAGATTCTCAACCTCCTGGTAATAGCCCTCCCTCACAGCTACATCATCGACGAAGAGCTTCTCCTTGGCGGGGTAATTATATACTGCGAACCCGCTGTTGTCAGTGGTGAAATAATCTTCCCTGCCACGAATGTCGTGCACTCTGCACTCGCGGTCCCGCAATGTAAAGGAAGTCCCGGGGCCATCAACCTTGGACCACGGCTTTCCCTTGTACGAGTTGGTATCAATGTGCTTAAAAGTGGCTGTAGTCATGTTGGGCGCTAGTTTGCGGTTCTGATTGTCTGGTGGCGCGATGGTTCTTTTTGAATATAAGGCTAAGAATGATGATTAATAACCCTTGCGGCCGATGATTTCTAACAATTGAGAGTGATTTCAAATTGGCGAATGACGCCACGGTCTACAGCTCTCGACTGGGCACGTTACCTTTTCCGTCGGATAATTCTGCGGGGCAATGCTCGGAATCACAAGAAAAACGGCAAAACTAGTCATTTATATGATCAAGACGGAACAAATATCCAATTGCAATAGCTTTCCAACATAGTCAAAACCGAATTCAAATGAGCACCATGCTATTGATTCGGGAGAATCTAGTTCGTCCTCAGTCGTTACAGTGCAGTTGGAAGCAAATTTATAAGTAACTAGCAACGGCTACGACCGTTGAAACGTATTAATATCAATACCCCAAGATCGTCAGCAATCAAGGCTAAAAATCACCTATCTCGGTATGTATAGCGTACGAGCAACGTTTTAGGATAACATACGGCCAACCTGGGAAGTGGACCACTATGTATCACGTGACCATAGATCCAGCCTCGGTCTCCCTACCTGGGTACCGACATGATGCAGATTGTCCCCGTTCAAGCCTGGATTCAAAATAACCATCCCATCGACCTCATAGCGATAATCCATAGCTTCTTCCATTAGCTTTTGTGAACCAAGACTCTCCGGGTACAGGTTTGGCCGTGTTGCAGGGGGATGAAGTCGGCCCGTGTTCTGTGGTTCGTTAGATGCGAGGCGAGGCCATGCGTCATCTGTCCAAGCACACAGGCAACAACCTTACCGCTACCACGTCTTTCTAAAGACATCCCATCTCTCTATCAAGTCAAGCGCGCATTTCGAGGCACCTTGTGTGACTTTTCAACATGGAGCGGTATTTCAGCGACGATGATGAGCCCCTAGAGGACACAACAGCTACGATACCACTTCATTCGAAGCGCACAGAACGTATGGACCGCAAGCGAGCCACTCGCAACAGGAAGCTGCACGAGAAGATTGAAAAGGCCAGTCTCCTCCGGCTTCCTCTAGAATTGATACTTGACATTATGGAACTCGTCTCTCCCAGCGACGTCTTCAGCGTCTCTCTTGTAAATCAACGGCTCCGTTCCCTTGTTGTAGGAAACTCAGGCATCATCGGAGATACCATCATAAACAGTCGATATACTCTTCTTACCCAGTGCTTCCCACTCCCCGTACTCCTTACAGCTGTTCCTTCATCGGCTCAGCCGATTCTCCTAGATCCACACCGGCAGCAACAACTCGGCTTCCATCATAAGCCGTATCAACATGTCCGGTCCCCTGACCCGCACTTGACTTGCACCTGCCTTACCTGCATCCTGACATGGAACAATCTAGGAGTCATCCTTGATTTTGCGCACTGGCAAGACGATTTAGACGGTGGAGTACCAATTTCCATTCTTCCTCGCGGAGAGACAATTGAGTGGAATGAGGAGCTGTTAGACAAAAACGCACGTACGGTGCGTCTAGCACTCACAAACTCATTGTGGTACGCACGCATCCTGGAGACACACCTGCAAAGCACCATCAGGTCGATAAGGCGCCATAGGGGTAACAAAGGCAATAAGCGCAAACATGTCAACATGACGGAAGAGGAAGCAGAGAGTGGAACCGACCTGTTCCTTAGCAAACCTGGTCCCCAAAGTCACGAGTTCCCGTACAACCGTGACGAATACTACATGCTGTCCGTACATTGTCCCATTTAACATGCATTAAACTGACCACTGCCTTAGAGAGGCATATCTCCCAAATCGCATGTGGATAGATTCCGAGCAGAGATGGAGGTACTTCTTACACGGCTTTCACGAAAATGACCTTGAGCGTCTTGTTCGGCGGGCTAGGCAGTAAACTTATTCACATTCCACCCGGCGAGGCTTACGCGGAGAGACGCATAATCCAGATTGTGGCACGAATATCTAGAGTCGCCATCCAGTCATATAGCATTTCAACTTCCAAATAATCGAGAGGCACTACGCGAGTAAGATCAGACAATATATCGCGAGATACAAGTTCAAAAAGGTTTAGATAGATTTAGATCGCTCGCTGCACTGAGTCGAATCTATAATTTTCCCTCAAAACAAGGTCTCGTAGGGACAATAGATGGACATGAGTGCTTTTCTTGGTCTTCTGATTCGCGATCACTAGCGAAAAGACTTTCTTATCCGAGTCATGGAGATCATCCAGCCACAAGCCTAATGGAATCAGAGTCGCCGGAAAACCCCACTTTTTCGGTATTCTTGGACGCGGAACCCGATCAAAGTACGTCGGAAATAAGTGGCGAAATCCATATCCGGTTGGATTCCGGCACGCTGCATGTCCAACTCCGAACCAACTACGTAAACGCTGAATGCTGAACGCCCATGCGAAAGCAAGATCGATTTTCTGACCCAAATATGAGAGTGGGAATCGAGGAGAGAGAGTGCCTGTTAGTCCCATCTACGTGGCGTAATTTGACTCATGCCATCAATCTCAAGAATCCTCAATTCCAGAAAGACGTCCTCTCACGAGGCTTCAAGCAAAGCGGATAATAAAGCATCGTTTTCCCCACATGTCTTCGGTATATCGGCAAACTAGTTCCTAGTCCACGCCCTATGCCGTTACTCAACAATCGAAAAAAACATCCCACGGATCCCCAGAAAATGACTCAACCCCTCAGGTTCCCCAGATTCACCATATCTGTCGTGATATCTGAAAGAGAGCACGACATTGATTAAACTTGTCCATCATGGAAAAGGAAGAGGTACCAAACTTACACCCAACCCCGAGCATCTCAAGCTCACCAGGACCCCAAGGACCGCCTCTGAGTAAAACGAAGTCTGCGACATCTGCAGCAATCGGCCGAATCACCTCCCACCTGACCACCCGCTCAATAACGAATCCAGGCCCGCCTCCAGATGGCGGGTTAAGGGCTTGGACACAGGTAGTTTGCGCCTGGCTCGGCATCGTGAATACGTGGGGATTCGTCAATTCCTTTGGGGCTTTTCAGACATACTATACAAGCATTTTGCCTCAGACCCCATCCACAATCTCTTGGATCGGGAGCACACAAGCATGTCTCATGTTTGTCCTAGGCATGCTCTCCGGGAGAGCCCTAGATGCAGGCCTATTTAGGCCTACAATCATTATTGGTATCGCATTTCAACTCATTGGGATCTTTACGATGAGTGTGTCTAAGAACTATTGGCAGTTGCTGTTGACTCAAGGCATCTGTACTGGTATTGGTGGGGGAATATTTTTTGTACCGGTGATGGGTGTCGTGTCAACCTATTTCGCTAAGAGAAGGGGCATCGCAATAGGGATCGTTACCTCTGGAAACTCCGTCGGTGGCATTGTATATCCTCTTGTAGTCAGACAACTGCTAGGCTCAGTCGGATTTGGATGGGCCGTGCGTGTTCTAGGTTTCCTTAATGTGGTCTGCCTCGCTGTTGTGCTTGCGTTCATGAAGCCGAGATTACCACCGAGGAGATCTGGGCCTTTGGTCGATATGGATGCATTTAAAGACGTTCCATACATGCTACATGTGCTTGGCATGTGTTTTATCATGCCTCCTGTCTATTTCGTCTTCTATTACGTATGTTGGCTGTCTCTAGAATGCACCCATCATATACTAATCAAAGTACACAGATTGCATCGTTCGCAAGGGAAGAATTAGGTATGCCATACACCACGTCATTGAACCTCGTCATCATACTCAATGGGGTGGGCTTCCCGGCTCGCATCCTCCCAGGATATCTTGCCGATCATTACTTGGGTGTCCTGAATACCTTCATACTTTGTTTGATCCTAGATGTTATCATCCTGTGGGCATGGCTTGGCGTAGATTCCATTTCATCCTACTATGCCTTTACCGTAATGTGTGGAATGTTCGGTGCTTCGTTTCAGTCTCTTTTCCCTACTACAGTCGCGGCTTTATCGAATGACATCACGAAGACAGGGACCAGGCTGGGAATGGCTTTTACCGCGATTGGTATCTCTGCATTGGTGGGAGGGCCCATATCTGGAGCTTTGTTGAAAGCAGCAGGCAGTTATGTTGCACCGATATGTTGGGCAGGCGGAAGTACGCTAATAGGAACTTGTTTGATTATGCTTGCAAGATGTAAAAAGCACGGTTGGGCATGGAATACCAGGTGTTGATTTGGTTCCATATTTCTTCACAGAGATCAAGACTTGCGAACAACATCCGCCCTTGGGTTCTGGTACGGCCACGACGATACAAGGCCCCGATGATGGGAATATTATTTCCCCTATAGTGCATCTTTTGCGGCGAGATGAGCGGGCTTGGCTTCATAGCGAAGTAACGAATACAAATGATCATCTTTGGTAATCTATTTGAGCCTAGAAAAGGAGCAGCCGCCATTTGACGGCTCATGAAGAGATTATCGACCTAGACACAACCCAAAGAAATTACACAAGGCTACAGAGCAAACAATATTTAGTAGAATTTACTTCATTCAACCGTATGTATGCGGCCCTCTATACATACATTGCGATTACATTTGCAAGTCTTCGATATTTCGAGAGGGCTTACTACGCCACATCAGAGGCCATGATCTTCTCCAGGATGATGTATGGGAAATGGTCTTGAGATATAGAGTTCCATATATGGATAAGCAGAAACGGCCTTTGAGAGCTAAGTGAGACTCATAGTAGCCAAAGTACGCGTGGGGATCACTAGCGTGTGACACTGCATGCATTGTCGCTTGACCTGCACTGTCATGGTAGGCTCAAATCTCCAAACTTTTAGGGCTCAGCTCACAATCATAATCGCTTTACCTAAATTCGAATACCAATATTGACGGCACGGAGACCGCAAGGATTTTAAAGACGCAAGATCGCGGTAATTGAGTTGCMCCCCCGCCGATTCCTGTGCGCATAAATAGTTGTCTCTTCTCATCAGTATTGATTTACTATGTTAGTATTGTTTATTACTCTCATTCAACTAAAGATGTTTGCAGGTATCCCAATTCTCGTTTTTATAACCCTAGTAGGAGCGATACAAAACATTGTTGCTGAAGATATGTCAGTGGAGGATGCATCAGTCTTCGCACTAAATGTAAGTAGCATCCTTTCACCGTAGTCAGTATCCCTGTTCATTAGAAACTAGTACGGATATCCCATTCTCGCATATTCCAAGGTCGTTGCGCCGTACTTTCACGCATTACAATGTCAGTGCAAACAGCCCGCTCATTAGGCGAAATTTCTGGCCAGCAAATACAACAAACCCTGTTGTCAGGCCAAATACGGATACATTGTATATAACCGGAATCACGGATTTGTCGACTCATGATGTGATGTTCGAGTTTTCCAGGCCAAAGGATGAGGACCGATTTTATTCGTTCTCTTATTACGATCTGTACGTGCTCTTTCATCTTCGACGAGTCGATGTTAACCTGTCTAGGTTCGGAAACAACGTTTTCAATTTGGCCAGTACTCTCAACAGTACTCCGGGCAAATATCTTCTTCGCCCAGCTGCACCTCAAAAACCGGAAAAGGAGTCCATACAAGGCTATATTGACTCCACGACAACATATGGGATGTTTGTGTACCGTCATTTCGTCAAAGATAAGAGTAACGCTTCAGACTTTGCGCTTGTCCACAAAATGCAGGACGAGTCAACAGTACAGAGCGTGGACCGAACAGATTTCACTTTCGTGGACACTGCCCCACCTCTGTCACTTGATGTTCTGAATGGGACCCTGCAAGGCTATTCCTCGAAAGGCATATTACAAGCACTCGCACGGATAGCCCCATATAATCTACCTAAGGATTTTAAGGAAGCACAACGCGTGAAGGGGATCTTGATGAAAGCTGGGATTAAAGGCGGGTTTTATACAGTGCCTAATGACCTAAATCTCACCGCCGCCGAGATCAAAGCAAATGAAACCACCGAGATAGCTCTTACCGAAAAAGACGGCGTCCTGGACCTGGGCAATGGGTGGAAAGAGCGGTTCCCTCTGGCAGTAGGGAACTTTTCTTCCGCCTATTCGGCACGCAGATATATTGCGGAGCGGCTATATCTTGCACTCGATCCAAGCCTGGCCCGATATCCTGCTTACACTAGAAACACAGTGGGCCCCAATCAGAACTTACAAATCGAACGACATGAAGCTTATCTAATGAAGTTCTCGGGAAAGCCTCCAGTAGTTAAAAATGGGTTTTGGGGCTTGACAGCATACGATCAAAACCAGTTCCTTATCCCCAATGGCCTTGATCGATCATCCCTGGGCACGGCAAGCAACATAACGTACAGCAATGGTGCACCGATCTACTTCGGCAGTGGCAATACCGATAGAGTACGAGACGGAGATTTCACGATTCTACTTCAACAGGCTGATGTATATCCGCCAGCGAACTGGACAAATAATTGGTTACCGGTGACACCAGGTGGTGGGGAATTCTCAGTTACACTAAGGTGGTATGGCCCAGGACAAGACATGAGCGAGTATGAGTATCCCATATTACAAAAAATTCCAGCATTAATTAGATAATGATGGAGAAGATAAAAATTCGCATACAGGTGTACGATTAAGGCTTAGATTTGCACATTGTTACGTGAGATATAATCATGGGCTATTTCTTCGACTTAATGAGCTAATGGCGAAGTACTATAACGGAGCCTACTGTGCCATTCTCACGCCATCAAACCCTTCGAAGAGTCCTTCTGAAGGCTAGACTTGTAACACTCTCTACTTTGCCTGCGTCAGAGAGCTCTACCTCAAATTCATCCAAACCGACTCCCCCATATTGATAACCACTCGGTACTAGCCATCCTGGACAGTATGTTTGGAAAATCCCTTCGTTTCCAGTCTTTTCGGGTAAAGGGAGGCCCCACGAAGCAGTCATTTTCCTCTTGTTCTTATAAACTAGACCTGACGGATACAAGCGCATGGGTCCATCTGGCAAAGTAGCACCTAATGCACCTCCCACGATCTCAAGGTACGGTTTTCCATTGATCATAATTTCGAGTACTAGTCCAGGGCCTTGATCAGTTGACAGCGTAAGTGTCGCGTTGAAGCCGTCCTCGTCGATTGTGTAAGTGCCGGCATAGCTTGCTTCTGCTTCTTCTCTACCTGCTTCCTCGAAGGCTGGGATGAAAGCTTGAGCAAGCAGATCCGGAAGGACATTGCGGGCATCGCCAGCGTTCAGACCAGCGGTAAGAATGGTAAATCCCACACCGTGGTCGGGGTCAAGCACTAAAAGAGTAGAATACACGCCCACATCACCCCCTTTGGTATATAAGTCGATCGTACGAGTGAAATTAGAATCAGCACCGACTGAAGTATCGAAGCGGAATATTTCCCAAGGGGCACCAACCGAAATGGACTTATCGGAGGTATGAGAATGAGGTTTTATCCAGCGTCGAGTGAGAGCTTTGGGAAGGATGGTGGAATTAAGAATGGAGCGACCGAGATTACTAAGGTCGTTAAGGGAGGAATAGAGAGACCCCGCTGCAGCAACATCCCCAAACTGTTGTTCGAATTCCGACGAAGGACCAAATGGTGTGATGATATTGGTGTCATTGGGAGTGTCAACAAACGTGCGGCCCAATCCGAGAGGCTCGGAAAGCAAAGTTTGGATAGCGGTACTGTAATTTTGACCAGTGAGCCTCTCAAGCACGTACCCAAGGAGTGAGAAGGCGGAATTGGAGTATATAGGCGTTGAAAAAGTTGGTGCGATTGGTTTCTGGGAGATCAATGCCTCAAGAAGATCCGCTCGATCACATGGGGATATGCCTTGATTTCCAGGCGTGACACCGCAGGATGGGATGAATGACGTGTTTATAGGTGGAAGTCCCAGACTATCGGGCTCTCCTAGATTAGATAGGTCGTATATTGCATCTATTATGATAATTATCAGTAAAACCAGTCTCGACTTAGAAGCTTATGGGATCATACAGCCTCGAGATACGCCAGCCATGTGATCTGCTAGAGCGCCAACAGTGACTTCGTTCCAGTCGATATCATCAACATCACTTTCGAATGACGTCTTTTCTAATTCAGGAATATACTTGGTAATTGGTTGATTGAAGTCAAGGTCGCCATTTTGGGCAAGAATAGCGTACACGGTGAAAAGCTTAGATATACTCCCAATGCGGTAGAGTGTATCGTCGTTCAGCTGGCCTGATGGCAGTGAGCCATTCAATCCTGGCGCTGCAAAGTGGTATTTGTAAAGTGCCACATCGCTGGAAGCGGAGAAAACGCTTATCGAAAAGCTGGTATTTTGCGAATCCAATTGCCCAGCTTTGAAGGCCTCGTCCAGGCGAGATGTAAATGATTCCTGCACTGATAGTACCGCCTTGGAATCTTCCAAGTGAGACACAGCGGGGAAGACGGGACCGAGGAGTGGACATTTGAGCACGTCACCTTGCGCGACGACGTATGAGAACAACTGTGTAGCTGCAAAAGCGAGCGAGCGCCATGTGCGAAGCCTCATGATCGGCCGAATGTAGTATTTCGAAACGAGTTGTAAGCCAATTGACTGGGAGGAATTGGAAGAGCACTTGAGGAAAGAGTTGAATTTAACGGGCATCAATGGCTGCGCCGCATCTGACAATACTTTGAGTTCTGACCAGGCGACACTTTAAGTACTTGCCCACGGGTACGATAGTGCATCTGTGCCATGAATCAATCTTACGCGATGTATGCCGGCAAGAGGCACGTAGAGGATTCGATGTCTACTTATGTGTACCTAACGGCCATCGGTGCTCGACGATTCGCATTCCATCGATACAAGGAGGACGGGAGCTGGTAGACTGGTCCCGAATTTTCTGTTAATCCTGCAGTATACAGACGAAAGGATTCCGATTGCAATTAGTTCCCACCGCTCCCCAGAACCATCTCCCGAAGTTTCACATCCACCTTCCCATTCTTCCTGGTGTGGTGTGACGGGTAAGCCTCTAACCCGGCCACCGCATACTACGCTCCGCGAGTACTGCGCAAGCGAGTAATTCGTACACCAAGAAAGGATGGCATGCATTGACGTGGTGGCAATGATTTGATTGGCTCACTCGGTCAGAAATGAGGCCAAGACACGGATCGTCGAAATCTGACCGACATTGTCTGCCACTCTGCATATCCCCACCCCTCTTCACCTTACACGGCCAACGACACGAGTGTGCTCATGGTCTCATTCGCCAGCCAGCCATCCTGCATTGTCATCAATGCCCCGTGGGGATTACACTCTGCAGGCATCTCTTTATGTCACCCCCAGGAAAGGAAGTCGTCCTGCGCAAGAAAGGCTGGAAATCTAAAACGGCAACGGGCTGTTTCACCTGTCGGTACGCAGACAAATCTCGTAGACACTCGAACTTTCCCGTGTGACATTCAAAATACGAGATCCGGGTCATATTTATGTCCACCTTTATGAGTCATTTTCTCGCCATGTGCTCTTGCGCTTCAATTCAGGGACGATGCACTAACTATGATAGCATTCGGAAGATCAAGTGCGACGAAGCAAGGCCAGAATGCCGACGTTGTATCTCAACAGGCCGCAAGTGCGATGGATACGCAGGTACAGTCAAATTGGATCAGAAGGATCCCTTAGCCACGAGTCGATGCCTATCTTTGATACCACGAGTTCCACACTCGTTGAAACCTGGAATACGATTGCAAAATCTAGAGGAACAAGAAAGCTTCCATTATTTCCACTCACAGGCGTCGCTGGAACTAAGCGGCCTCTTTGACTCGTCTTTTTGGCAAAAGGAACTGCTCCAAGCCGCCCAGGCGCATCCGGCAATCCGGCACTGCATTCTTGCTCTGGGGGCTTTCCATCGAAAATACATATCCGGAAGGTCTAGTAATCTACCAGAGCGACCTTTGGACAAGGATTTGTTATTTGCACTTGGAAGATCCAATCGCGCAATCCAGGAAATCGTTAATAAAGGGGCTACTCGAAGCAAAACGGATACAATAACAGTTCTTGTGAGTTGTATCCTGTTCCATAGCATGGCATGTCTTCAGGGCTACCAAAAGCAATCCCTGTACCACGTCCGGAGTGGCCTGAGGCTGCTCAGGGAGTTTGACGATGAATTGGAAGATTTTCATGAAAGCTATAGTAGGCAAATCCATCCGGTGAGCTTACAGTCCTTGCGGTCGATATATACGAGCCTTGATGTACAAGCCAGGAGCATAATGAATAGTAAAGAAAGCCTAGATTGGGCTTCGCCACCCAAACTTGACTCCTCCTGTGATGAAGACGTCCGCTCTTTTAAGAGCATAGGGCAGGCAAAGTACTACTTTGAGTCAGTACTCGATAGCCTATTAGCGTTTGTCCAGGATTTTACTTTCAGGTCCTCTTCTGATATGGAGGTTGTTAACAGTATCCTCAGTCAAATCATGCAAAGGTATCGGTCAGGTATCCAGATGCTTGAAGACCTTAGAGCGGCTGCCACCTACACGGATATCCAATACAAGAAACGTATGATGGCCCTATTACTTTTGGTTTCCGAGACGGACCTTTCCATCCAGGTGTTCAAATCCATCCATAATAAAGGCGGCGGCGATACTCTCTTTGATACCACGGCGCATTGCCACATGATGATGGACCTAATCAGAAAGCTTACTCCAAATGAGTCGTCTCCTACATCGGTGTGGAAGCAAGAGGAAAGTGGGGGGAGTACTCGGCGACCGTACTATCAGCCAGTATTTGGTCCATTAGCGGCACTTTTCGCAGTGGCCAAAATGGCCCCCGAGAGAGCCCTCCGAAGGGAGGCTATTGACATGATGATGGAATATCCGCGACGGGAAGGAGTATGGGACAGTCACACCGCTGGAATAATGGCGTCAGAGGCAATGTTGTTGGAGGAGTCAAGTGTAAGACAAGAAAAGGGTGAAGTGAATTCAGATCTCGCCCACACGGACGAGGAGACTGTTCCGGATCGTCTGAGAGTTCTAGACATCATAGTAACTTATACGGGCTCTCGCGAGTGTAATGTAGAGTATCGGAACCAAAGTCAGGTACGAGAACAGAGTCGCGGGTGGACCAAACGCATGGATTGGTGAAAAGGCTCCATTAAGTAATAATAGAACAATCATATAAGATAAGTAACCTAAACTTAAAGGACTTATAAAAATTATAGATAAAAATTATAAACATAAACTCTGTGAAAAGTAGTAGGATTGGTGGAAAATGGCTGAGAGCGGAAGAATATTGAAGTCTGATTGATCTATCTATTTTACACGGAGGCTGCTATCCTATTTATCCATCTAACTAACTTACCCGGCAAGTCTACTATCCGATCACGTGATTTCGGATAGTAATTATCCGGTTTTACTAGACTAGTGAATCACKAGTTAGGTTTTATGACAGTTTTATTAGCGTTTTACTAGCATTTCTGTCAGAGGTCATAATAGCTAGTTACGTGTTCTAGCAGCCCTATCTTTAGTCAAACACTTCGTGTAATAGCCTTATAACTATCTAGAAACTAGCCTAAATAGGTTAGTTTAACTACTAGATAGTACTAGGGCTTATATGAAAAAATTATAAGGTCAGCTCCTTATAATAAATCTAAGCATTCCTTATAATTTTTCTAAAAAATCGAATTACTTTAGAATTAGTAGGCTTACTAAGCTATAATTTTAATACATAATAGATAACTATAAAAACGCACTAGGTTTTTAGTTTCATGATTATAGCTTTAGTAATTACTAAGTAATTTAATTTTTATAAAAAATTATAAGGTTTTATTTAAATAACTACTAACGTAAAGCACTACTAAGCCGGCTACACTACTAAGCTAGCTACTTTTTCTTAGCATAGCAACTTTTCTATACGTAACGTAATATCTTAATAACATAAAGCTAATCTATCTAATTAAGAAGGTAGAATTAAACTTACTCTTTAGGCTTATACCTTACGCTAATTTTAAAGCGTATAACGCGCTATAGTAGCTTTTAACATGTGATACTAGTAGCTCTCTAACTAGCTTTATAGAATTACTTTTTAACTTTAAACTTAACTAAATTATATAAAACTTATAGTAACTAAAGAGTAGATAATTATATAATATATCTTTAACTTTAATTTATAAGAATTTATACTATAGCTTTATAAAGTAGTAGATATAGTAGATAAACTATTACGTACGTAAGGTAAGATACTTATAAGTAAGAACTAGCCTAAATAATTTATATTATGTATAAAAGAGCTTAAAATAGCTTTTAATTAAGTAAAAGACTATTAGAAGATATTATAAGAAGATCTAGAAGTTATTAACGCGTAGTTTAAGCTTATATAWGAGATAGWAGCTAAGTATAGTATCTATAAAGATAATATYTATAACTTTAATAARATAGGCTTCTAGATAGGTATAATTAGCTCTATAAAAGTTATTATAAGTTTAGAACGCTATATAAAACTTACGCTTATTTAGCTAAGTAATTAAGAGTAAGTTATAGTAATCTAGAGTATCTACGCTACTAAGTACGCGACTCTACTATTTATTATCTATAAAGAACGCGTCTATATCTTAGTATAGTATAAAGAAGTAGATATACTATATAACTAGAAACTCTTAGTTTCTAAGAATAGATAGATAAGTAATAAACTTAGTCTTAAGTAGTTAAAGTACTTTAACGCATATATAAAGACGCGTTAGGTAGAGTTATATAAGCTACTTATTCTTAATAGCTATAAGAGCTATCTAAACTAGGATTTTAAAGATTATTACTTTATATAAAAGATCTTTACTCTCTATATACTAGTATATTTATTATATATCTTATAGCTACTTAATATAGTATACTTCTTACTATTAAAGCTAAAATACTCTTAGCGCGTGTAAGACTTAGTACACTAACGCGTCTATTATATTAATAAGGAAAGCTTCTTACTAGCCTTTAGAGACGCGTTTCTTAAGGTATTTATATATAAGAACTATAAGAAGGCCTTTAAAGTATCTARACTAGTTCTTATTAACGCGTAAGTTATTTTTAAGCGCTTTAAAGTCTAGTTACGTATACTACTAGAGGCACTCCTACTAGAAATACTATAGTAGTTAAAAATACTAAGTAATATATAAGAATTTAG
>JGVQ01000175.1:0-21276 GCA_001007845.1 Nigrograna mackinnonii
ATAGAGAGCTAATACTCTATAAAATATTAAAATATAAGAAGATTTTAAGTAAAGAGTATATAATATAGAAACTATAAAGAATACTATAGTTAAGTCTTCTAGTAGTAGACTAGTAGAGAAGTAAGTATACTTTAGATTAAAAGTAAGCTTAAACTTAAAGAAGCCTATTTAGTTAACTAGACGTACTAATATTAAAATAATATTAGAGAATAGTTACTAAAGTAACTAACTACTCTCTAGAGATAGAGCTATAGATAGGTAGAAATTATTTAAGTAGAAACTTTACTATAAATAATAGAAGCTATAAAAAGAATAGTAGAGTACTACTTCTAAGAGAGTAAAAGAGAAGCTCTAGTTATAAACTTATCTAATCTATAACTAGAGCTAAACTTAGGTAGAAAATAACTTAAGATTATAGTCTAAGTAACTCTATACTTTACTAATAGTAGAATAGAAGAGCTCTAAGTACTCTATAATAGTAGAGTAGAACTTAACCTAGTAAACTATAAAGTAGCCTAGAAATTAAACTTAGACGTAGAACTATACTACTATAAACTAGAGGCCTAGTTCTTAAACTAATACTAGCTATAGCTATACTTAGCGCATGCGTTATAACTAAGCTATACTAACTCCTAGAGTACTCTTAAGATAATAGAGCTAGAGTAGTTTTAGGCTACCTACTTTATACTATATAACTTTATCTTAAGATACTCTTAGCTAGTAGAAGTAGACCTAAAGATCTAATTTAAAGATAGAACCTTTAAATAGTAGCTAGAAGTATCTCTAGACCTAGAAAATAGGCTTACTATCTACTCTCTAGAAGAAGTAATAGAAGATCTAGAGAATAGTAAAATAGCCTATCTACTATACTCTAGAACTTATTAGATAGACCTCTTAACTCTAGTAGAATAAATACATCTCTTATAGTATAGCTATAACTTATAGAGTTAAAGTAAAGAACTAGAGAAGAAGTAGAGTAGAAATAATACTATTTAAGACGCTTTCTACTTCTAAAACTAAAGACTATTATAGCTATAGTACTAGTACTTTACTATAATTACGTACCTAGAGAAGTATATATAAGAACTCTTAGATTTAAACTAGCTCTCTAAAGCTACTACCTATTAAATAGTAAAAGACGCTATAGACTAGCTACTAAAATAAACTTTACTAGTAAAGAGTTATCTTAAGAAATAAGAACATAAGAATTATCTTAAACTAAAAAGTAAAGTAATCTAGTTAAATAAAGAATCTAAGACCTAAGAAAGAAGAAGAATACTCTAGATAATAGAGCATCCTAAGAGAATATAACCTATATATATAGGAAATATTACTTAGCTACTACTCTAGAACTAGAGCTCTACTACTCTAGACTAAGAYRCYCTCTTAAAATCTAAAGAAATAGACGTAGATAATAGATAGTATCTCTCTAAGAAATACTACTCTTACGCCTATATCTTTAGTAATAAGAAAGTAAAAGCTATAGCCTAGAACTTTAAGTATAATTATACTATTAATCTAGAGAAAAGTAAAGTTCTACTTAACCTACCTATTTATAACTTTTTATAGAAGGAATTAGAAATCCTATAAGACTACCTTACTATAGTATAAGAGAATAGGTAGATTAGACCTAGTAAATCTTCTATAAGAGCTCTTATCTTTTTTATACTAAAAGCTAATAAGACTTTAAGACTTTACGTTAATTATTAAAGACTAAATAAAATTACTATTAAGAATTAGTACTCTATCTTACTTATAAGTAAGATACTAGATAGATTTACTTATTCTAAAGTATTTACTAAGCTAGATCTATAAGATACCTACTACTAGCTAAGGATAAAAGAGAGAGATAAGTAGAAAACTATATTTAAGATATACTATAGCTACTTTAAATATATAGTTATACTCTTTAGCTTTATAAATACTCTAGCTACCTTCTAGTCCTATATTTATAGAGCTCTAAGAAGTCTTTTAGATCGCACCTACGTAGTATACTTAGATAACATCTTTATCTACTTAAGAGAGAAGTTAGAGTACTAATAGCACGTTAAAGAAGTCTTAGACTAACTTAATAACTAAGAGCTTTATTATAAAGCTTCTAAATATATATTTAATACTAAATTAGTAGAATTCTTAGGATTTATTATTACTTCTAATAGCGTAGTTATAGACTCTATAAGAGTATAGACTATTAGAGAATAGCTAGAACTAGAGTTATATAGAGATATTTAAGTCTTCTTAAAGTTTATAAACTTCTATAAGAGATTTATCTATAATTATTCTAGTATTATACGTCTTCTTATTAACTATATAACCTCTACTTAAGTACTACTTATAGACTAGTAAAGTACTACTAAAGAGAAGAAGAAGATAAAGAAAAGACYTACTAAATTTATCTAACTATAGAGTTAGCTAGAAGAAGTAAAAAACGCGTTTAAGATATTATAAAATAAGTTTCTAGATACTCTAGTACTCTAATACTTTAACTCTATTAAGCTAATAATAGTACTATCTAATACGTTAGACTTTACTATAGTAGTAATCTTCTTATAACTATAGTCTATAGACATAGCTATAGAGAAATACTAGAGACTAGTAGCCTTCTAGAGCTAGAAGTTTAGTAGCTCTAAAGTACGCTAGTATACCTATAATAAAGAGCTATGCGTAATTATAGAGTACTTTAGATACTAAAGATACTATTTTAAGTACGCTCTAAGTACTATCTAGGTRCTCTCTAATTATAATAACTTATAGTACTTTATAATAATAAAAGAACTCTCTCTTAAGTAAGTAAAGTAGGTAGAGTACTTTACTAGATTTAATTTTAAAGTTAAATATAAACTAGAGGTAGAGAATCTAGTAGATAAGCTTTTAAAGAGACTTAATTATACTAAGAGCTTTTATCTAGGTAAAGGTTAAGAGTTAAGAGATATAATACTCTCTACTCTCTAATAAAAGCTCTAGGTGTAAGTAGTTTAAATACTTATAGCTCCTAGTATTAATAGTTAGTTAATATACTTATATAATAGCTCTAGTAAATAACTACTAGAGCTCTACCTATAGGCAGACTATAAGATAGATTATTCTAACTTAGAATTCTCTAAATATAATTTAGACTAGAATAATACGTCGTTATTAGCTTTAAGCTATCCTACTAATAAATACTATTAAGAAAGGGCTAACTCTAGAGCTAGACTATAGTTTAAGATAATAGAAACTCTTCTTTATCACCTATAAAGTCTCTAAACGTTTATAGTTAATAGCTTTACTATTAGAGTAGTATAAGAAGAAGACGCCTAAACTATTAATCCTCTACTAAGCCTTATTAAGTATATTTACTAGGTTTAGAAATAGGACCTAAAATATATTATCTTTATAAGAAAAGTAGAAGAGACGTAGCTAAGCGTAAGAAAGAGTAAACTCTTATAAAGTATTAATTTAATAAGTGTCTTACGTTAGGCTAGGAAAGTATAGATTCTAGAGAATAAAACTCTTTATAAAAATATATTATATAAGAATTATAATAACCTTTTTAGAAACTACTATAAGAGAGAAAAAACCTATAAGTTATTATCTTATAAGTATTACTAGCTAAAGATTACTAAAGATATATACTAATATATTAAATATTATCTTTAGTACTAATTAAATAAGATTTATARGTATAAACTATARAGGCTCTTAGAGCCTTTACCTCCTCTTATAGAGCTATAGAGATACTACTTATTAGACTTTATTATAGACCTTCTTAAATCTAAAAATAAGAAGAGGAATACTTTTAACGCTATCTTTATTATAGTTAACTAGTTCTTAAAGTATATTTAATACCTACTTATTACTAAGATAATTACGTCTTAGCGCTTTACTAACCTCTTAATAGAATAAATCTTCTTTAAAGTAGAGGCTCTTAATACATTAGTATTAGATAAGAGTTTAGTATTTATAAGTTAGTTCTAGTTAGATCTATACTTCTAGCTTAAAGTAGATTACTACCTAAGTACTACGTTCTATCTTTAAATAGATAGCTAGATAGAGAGGTAGAATTAAGAACTAGAATCCTACTTATAAATATACTTAAACTACTATTAGAATAACTAGTATAAACTTCTACTATCTATAGAATATATATATAACTTAAAGGCACACTCTTTATATAGAGAATACTCTATTAAAGTTACCTATAGAAACGTCCTAAAGAGATTTAATAGTATTCTAGATAACTACTAGCTATAGCTAGTACTCTATATATAGAGAGATGATAGAGAGTCTATAGACATCTACTATAGAGTAGAAGCCTACCTAAAGAAGTAGGCTAAAGACTAGGCTATAGCCTAAGAATATTTATAGAATACTTAAAAGTATTAAAGATAATAGTATAACTTAAAGAGACTTAATAAGTACTTTATATAAAAAGATAGAGTCTTTCTAAGGTTAAAGAACCTATATACTATAAAGCTATTAAGGAAGCTAGGAGCTACCTATATTAGACTATTTATAGTCTATAGAAAGGTAAGAAAGCTAGCGTATAAGCTAGAGCTTCTACTAAATATAAAGTAGGTTCACCTAGTATTCTATATATCTCTCTTTAAACTATAGAATAAGCTACCTATAAGTAGAGAGTTCTAACCTAATATAATTAAGCTAGATAACTACTATAAAGTAGAAGTAATTATTACTTATAAAGAGRAAAGTAATAATAAGTTATTCYTAGTAAAATAGCTARRATAGCTAGTARAAGACRCTACTTAAGAACTATAAGAGAACTTTAATAATTATAATAAGATCYTAATAGAGTACTAGGAAAACYTCTARCYTATAAGTAATAARARRAAAYRTAAGTAAAGAAAGAYACTAGAGAGATTATAGTTAAAGACTACGCTAGRAGAATTAAGTATAGCTTTATAAATACTAGATACTAARGCGTCCTTATAAAGACTYYTAAGAAAAAGAGGTARRAGGAAATAAGTATAAGTRCTTAGTATTAGARGTAAGCTAAAGACYTACTCTATAAAAGTTTAAGTCTAAAACTTTTAGCYTATAAGTAATAGAGGATAGTATAAGTAARGAAARGTACTAGAGAGATTATAGTTAAGAACTACTCTARAAGTACTAARTATAGCTTTATAGAAACTTTAGATRCTAARGCGTCTATAAAAAGACYTCTTAAGAAAGARGAGARRAGAAAAATAARTATAAGTRTTTAGTATTAGTAGTACGCTAAAGACCTACTCTATATAATAATAAAAATTTAAGAAGCTTAAAAGTAAAGYACTTTTTATTATAAAATCTACTATAAGAAGAGTTAAATATATAAAAAAAGAAARGCTCTACTCTACTCTTCTACTAAATYTATATCTTARRAACTATAAARAGGCCTTAGATAATTAATARTAGTAAACGTTAAAGCCTACTAAGAACTTATCTATAAAAAGYGCTTAATAGAAGGCCTCTAAAGAGTAGATAGAATAGTAAGTGCCTATAAACTAGACTAAATAAGAGATCTCTAGGTAGAAGAGATATAAGTAGTAAGATCTACTAAAGAGAGCTCTCTATAGTAAAGACTTAGAGAAGTAACGCTCTAGCTACTTTTATAGGCGCCTAACCTAAAGAACTTAGGTGCTATCTTCTATATATAAGCTAATTACTATATACCTAGATTATAAGAAGCTATAAAAGGCTACTCTAGGACCTTATTATAGGCTAGAGCTACGCTCTAGCTAAGCCTTAGATATAAGGGCCCTAATATAGTGCTAATACGGCGCTGTACTAACACTATATCTTTACTACCTCTCTTAAGAGCTTCCTCTTTCTTTATCTTTTATTTATAATAACATGGCACCTATTAAACTAACCTTTAGGTAGAGCTCTTTACATTAAATAAAGGATCTCCTAAAAAAGAGACCTCTATAGAAAGATATAAAGATAGTAGTAGATAGTTAGGATACTTAAACTAGAGACGACCTAATAGCGTCTCTTATAGAAACTATACGGCAAGTGCTAGAACACTAAAGGTAAGACTATATCATCGTATAGACACTATAGGAACAAACCTACTAGTTATAGCTATAGAATAAGGCGTTTAGAGCTTTTCTATAAGAATAAACTCTCTACCTTCTTAGCGGCACCTTAAGCCTAGGCATAGCTACACTATTACTAACACAAGCGTGTAATAATACTATAATAGAGACACTAGAACTACCTATAATAGTAGACTAGAGACGACACTCTACACTATAATAACTTAACCCCCTCTACATTATTATACTAGTGGATAACTCATTTAAAAAACTAATAAAGTTAGAGGATAGATTTAATAGCGACTACTATATATTCCTCTTATAGAAGGTAGCGATTAAACATAAGCTTAAAAGAGATGCTAGTTTTATTAGAGATAATAAAGACAAGTTTATACTTATCTAGTTAAAAATAGACGCGAAACTATAAGAGAAGGTTCACACCTTCTTTATAAAAGAGAGTGTGAATAGAACCTAGTGCCTATAGGACTTCCTAGAGTACTTAGAGTTTAACTTTAGTAATAAACACGCAAAAGAGCGCGCGATATTAGAACTAGAACGCATCTAATAAGAGGATAATAAACTCTTTAAAGACTACCTCATCTAATTTAAAAGCGTACTTATAGAGGCGGGGGGGRCGTTATAGGACATAGAGTAGAAGCTAGAGAGGCTTTAGAGATCTCTAAATAAGAGATTTATAAAAATTACTCTAAACTAAGGCGTTACACGACTTAACTATAATAATACTATAGAGACGTACTACCTTATTATAATTAATATTAATATAATAGCTCTAGAGAGCTAATAATAACACCTAGCTTCTATAAAGAAACTAAGAAAGAATATAGATAGAGACGTTAAGATAACTACTATTACTACTATAAAGACACATAAACCTAAACCACGCCTCTATAACTAGAGGACTAGAAAGGAACTACTTATAGCCTACGCTAACTAGGTCTCTAATAAGATATTCTATAAACGCTAATAAGTAGGCCTTTACATATAGTATAGAGATAAGGACTACTAGAGATAGGACTATAGAAACGCTATAGTTATAAGAGCTACTTCTATATAAGAGATAGAGGCTTAATAAACTAACTCTAACATACTCTCTTTAGGAAATAAATAGCTTCTAGTAATACGCGATATTAGAGATAGGGGAGTAGCGTAATAGAGGTGAAGGCTTTAGTAAGGGACACTAGTCTATTTTCTCCTCTAGCTTTATATAAGATAGATAGGCTACTTCTAAAAATCTTAGTGTTTCTAGGAGACCTCTATTACGTCAACACCTTAGTTAATAGTAGATGCGAGTATTACGCCGCTATAAGTAAAGAGGCGGCGAAGGAATATGCACATTCTATTATAGAGATACCGCTATGATAGCTAACATAGGCTATGTTAGAAAGTAAAAGAGGCCGCCTTATATAATACATTACCTTTATATAATATGATATATTAGGATAGCGCTAGATAATTTCCGCCTATGTAGTTCTAGGCCTTAGTAACACTCTTATTTTTAGGTCACCTTAGCTAAAACGAATAGATAGAGAGATAGATAATAGTAAGAGTATAGTGTTCCTAAGAAAACTAAATAACCTAATAATTCTAACTACTAATAAGCGACCTCGCTATAATAGCTTAGGCGTTAAAGTAGCTATAGAAGACTAGCTTATTATAACTAACATCTTATAGAAGCTATAATCTAGGGAACTCATCTTTACTTCTATATAAACTATTACTACTATCCTCTTAACTACAACCTTATCACACGCTAATAAAGATAAGATAGAAGATAGGAAACTATTACCTAAAGAATTACACGTGTACTAGAACCTCTTTAACCTAAGTAGAGCTTCTATACTACTTCTATACTAGAGACGTTCTAACTACTACATACGCTTAAAGTGAAACTCTAATAGCTCTAAGCTAGAACTCCTATAGAGCTCTCTCTATAGCATGTTAAGGGAATAGTTAGTAGAGCTCTAACGTTAACTTATAGATCTAATAGATAAGAGGTGGATTAGAGCTAGCTTATTATCTATAGCGGCTCTAGTACTACTTACYTCTAAGCTAGAGAGAAAATAGCGCCTCTATATAGACTATTATAAACTTAACTTAAGAATAGAATAGGACTATTACCTACTTCTACTTATTAAAGAGACTATGCGAACACTATTAAGAGTAAGATAGTTTAGTAAAGTAGACATCTACGCTACGTTCTATAAACTATAGATAGTAAAAAGATAAGAACACTTTACTATGTTCTACACCTAATTTAGCCTATATAAATAGCTAGTTATGCTATTTAGCCTCATAAGAGCGCTAGCGACGTTCTAATAATATATTAATAGTGCCTTTAAAGGCACTCTAGGAGTAATTTACATAGTATACCTAGACGACATCTTTATCTATATAGATAGACTACTTAGTGAACACTAGAAAAATGTCTAGTAGGTTCTTAGCTTACTCCGCGAAGCTAGCCTAAACCTAGACTTTATAAAAAGTAAATTCGCATTAAAAGAAGTCTAGTACCTAGGATATATTATTATAGCAGGCGAGTTAATATAGCCTAACTCTAATAAGGTTAAAGCGATCTTCTAATAAGAGCTACTAATAATAGTATAGAGTGTATAACGCTTTATTAGGTTTATAAACTTCTACTACGACTTCTTTAAAGATTTCTCTAGTATAGCTGTACTCTTCTACCGCCTAACGAAAATAGGAGTCCTATTCTAATAGAAGCTTAAAGAAGACTAAGCTTTTTAACGCTTTAAAGCTACGTTTATTATAGGACTAGTGCTAACACTATAGGCGTAGAATCATGAATCACGCGTAGAGGTAGACTACTCTAGAGAAGCTATTAGAGACTACCTATTATAGTAGATTAATAGCGTATAGCACCTAGTAGCGTACTACTCCGCATCCTTAATAGCACTATAACGTAACTATATAATCTATGATAAAGAGCTGCTTATAATTATGTCGTGCCTAAAAGTATAGTGGGTAGAGCTTATAGAGGTAGCTAAGCCCTTTATAATCTTTATAGACTATAAGAACTTTAAATATTTTACTAAGATTAAGGAACTTAGTAAGTGACAACACTAATAGTCTAAAATACTCGCCTAGTTTAACTACTACCTATAGTACTACTCTAGCTACTAGGTGACACGACTAGACGCCCTTAGCTAAAGAGAATAAGATAGGGGATAACACTAGAGAGCACGAAGTCTACTAATACGACTCTCTATAGTCTAGATACTACTAATAAGAATAATAAAGGAGGACGAACTACCTCTATAGAGGCGACACATCTTTATAGACTTACACATGTAGAACTTTTAGGATGAGGCTATCCTAAAAGATGAGTATTACTAGATTAGACGTAAGGTAGTGCTAAAGAGAGCCTAATACTTCTCTATAGAGGTAGCTACATAGGTATAAATTATAGACTATAGAGTAAACGCACATAGAGTACTTATGTAGCGAGGCGTACTATAGCTACTAGCATAGGAACTACTTATAATGATAGTTATATAATAGGCACACGACTCACTAATTATAGGCTACCTAGAGAAAAACACTACTTTCTAGATCCTATAATAAGAATACTACTAGACTAGTATGTCTAAAGACGTTACGCGCTACGTATAGAACTATTACTACTTTAGAGCGTACTCTAACTATAGGAAATAATAGAGCCTATTATAACCTCTTCTAATCACGGATAGGTACTAGTTATAGATATTAATAGACTTTATAGTAGACCTACCTATAGTAAATAAGATAGCGCTATGATACCTCTTTATTATTATAGATCGCCTATCTAAATACGTATAGCTAGAGGCTATAATAATAATAGTAGTAGAGGAGTACGCGAAAGTCTTCTAGGACGTCTAGTAGAGATTCTATAGGTTTCTTAAGTCTATAATTACTAACCGCAGCTTAGACTAGCTTAGACGCTTCTAGACTATACTATATAAGATAGTAGAGGTAGAATAACTACTATCTACTACACATCACCCCTAAACTAATAGTAGTATAGAGCGTACTAACTAGAAGGTTTAGGCGGTGTTACGCGTTATAGTCTATTTTAAATAAATAAACTAGCCTAACTACTTTCTCACCTACTAACTAGCACTAAATAATTAAAATTCTAGTGTTACGAACATGTCTCTAAACTTACTCTTTAATAGTTACTACGTGAACCTACTTAAGAACGTAGAGCTCTCTAGCGAGCCTAAATACACACTATAGAGTAGAGTAGTACATTTCCTAGACTACCTTAAATAGGGCACGATATTAGCCTAAGCCGCTATAGCGTTCACGTAGTATAGATAGTAAGCCGCTATAGACTAATACTATAGACTAGTAGAATGATTTCTTATTAGTAATAAGGTTTAGTTCTCACTTTAGAATGTTAAAATAAACTACTCTAGTCATAAACTTAACTAGTTATAAGTAAAATACATAGTCGTGAGCGTACTATCACCGCTAATAGTAGAACTAGACCTCCTAGATAATTTATATAAAGTCGTGCATATAGACTTCTTAGAGCGCGTAGTAACTAATCTACTACCGTCCTAATAATTATAGGATAGTAGACTAGGACCTATACTCACGCTAAGCGAGGCTAACATAGACCTATATAAGTAGGAAGTAGAAGAGATTTTACGCGTAAAAAACGTAAGAGGACGTAGAAAACGCTAGGCCTTTATTAAATAGCGTAGTTAGTTAATACCTATATAGCAACTCTTAGAGGACGTATTAGACATAGTAGCTCTAGATAGGTTTAAAGATAAATAAAAGAGCGCACTAATAAATGATAGACTAATAGAAAGAAAATTATAACCTTATAGCTACTTAATTTACTAGAGAGGGAGAAGACCCCCTCTAGCTTAATTATAAGTATAATAAGATACTAAAAGAAAAACGCCTAAAGGCCTATCCTATACTATCTCTACACTACTACCGTACTACTACTACACTACTACTACACTACTACTATACTACTACCGCACTACTACTACACTACACTTACTATTTATTATCTAATAACTAGGATAGCTTATTATTATCTATATTATACGCGTCGTGAAACTCCTACGCTAGGCGTGCTAGCTAATTAGTCTCTTTATAATAACGCTCCCGCTTAGTAAGAGGCGACTTAGGACTAATAGAGGTTATAGAACGTTAACTCTACGCTTACATAGTAGAGTCATGACGACGTGACAAGTTCTTAGGCTACTAACGCACTACTACCTTACTAAGACTAGGCTAGAGAGCATCCTTAAATCTACGCTCTAAGGCACGTCTACGAGATGCCACTATAGTAATAGCGTCACAGGCATAAGGAGGCAGCTAATTACGCTTAAGAGTAATAGGGGCTAAGAGACTAGAGGCTAGGAGACTACGTCTACTATCTTAAATCTCATAGATTAAACTAGTAATAGCGCGCTATAAACGTTAAGTAAATAATATAGTAAAGATGCGGCCTAATACTTATATTCTATATACCTATTAAAGTATTAAAGTAACTAATAAAATAGTTTATACTAGATACTACTATGTTAAACTCTAGACGCGTAACGCGCCTAGAGTTACTATAAGATAGAGTTAGCTAATAGAGTATAAGAGTATTAGACTTATTATGTTAACGTGCTATAATCACTACGTTAGCCGCGCGAGAGTAGACTAGAGTCGCTTTAAGCTAGGCTTCGTAGGCTACCTATAATAACCTTTAGAACCTACGTTATAGAAGGTAAAACTAATTAATAAATTAGTAATACGTGCTAGAAGTCTTCCTTATCTTATTAGTACTATAGGTACCCTACTATGTGATATGTGAGTCGTTATTACGTTATCTCTCTACAGCGAAATCAGCCTACTCGCGAAAGGCCTAACGTAGGTTAGTAGAACTAGCGAAGAGGTAATCCTTATACTTATAGAGCTAATAAGCACGGCGATAATCTATATAGGTAGTAGTTCTAGTTAGACGACACCTAGAAGTAGTTAGAATATAGGATAGTATAAAAGAGATATAGAGAAGGTGCGCACTTATATTTACTAAACATCTATAACTAGCGGATACACTAAAGGTAGACATAAGTATTTATAGATTCTAAGAGCTCTTCCTTATTACTATCACTCTTAAGATGAAAATTACTAAGCTAGCGCTATTTCTTCTTCTATAGAGGGGGAGGCTATAAACGTTAGTTAGACGTTATGACCTCTATGCGAAAACTTACTATGCTAACTTAATAAGAAGGATTATAATAATCTAGTAGACTACGACTATTATTAGGGTCCCTAGGCGCACTAGCAGAAGTAGCGTTTCTAAGTAGAGCATTCTTCGCCTAGGTAGAATAACTAGAATAGACTATACTAGCAGCACGAACACTATAGAGAGAAACGGGGTCTATATTAACGACGGTAAAGAAGAGGACTATAAAGACTAGCTAACTAACACGCGAGAGTAGTATACTAAAAGGAGATAGAAGAGAATAAACAAAGAATTAGAATAGGACTAGAGAGAACATAGAGTAGTAACTAGGCGCTCTTAATTAGGAAGAAGAAGTAGAGTAAAAGAGAAAGGTCTAGTAGAGAGGTAGGAGCCTATTTATGTGCGGGATAACCTAAGTGAGCACGCTAAGATTAAAACACACTATAGAGAAATAACACACCGCGACTACACTACACACGTCACGCCCGTAGTAGGAAAAAGTAATGAGATGACACGTTGACGGAATATAATAAATAACCTATAAGGAGTTAATAAATCGCACCTACTACACCGCTACATAAGCCTAGACTACTAGGGTAGGAAGAGAGATATGTTACGGGCTAGAGCTACGCCCTAGCTAAGCCTTAGATACAGAGGCCCTAATATAGTGCTAATATAGCGCCGTACTAACACTATATCTTTACCGCCTCTTCTAGGAGCTTCTCCTTTCCTTATTCTTTATTTATAATAACACGGCACCTATTAAACTAACTTTTAGGTAGAGCTCTTTATAGACCTCTAGGTCTACTATATATTACTTACTCTTTACTTTAGTACTTAGTATACTAGGCTCACGAAGCTTAGGCGCTAAAGAGCTAAGATAAGCATACTTTATAAAAGACACTTTAATATCTTTAAAGGCTAGACTACTCTAGATACTACTTAATAGAGAGGTTATTTAAATACCTAACTCTTTAGACTTTCTACTTAAAAGAGTAGTAAGCTAACGCTCTTAGATAGATATTACTCTAAACTCTTTAGAAAGAAGAGTAGAAGATACTAGAAAGAGGTTATAACTAAAATAATAAGCATAGTACTTATTATTTAGAATATAAGAACTACTATTATAAAACGCTAAGTCTAAAGCTTTATTAATAATAGTATTATTAGGATTAAGATAACTAATAGGCTCTAGGCTAGCTTATAGAAAAGAATACTATTAATAAAGTCTATATAATAATAGACTAGATACTTACCTATTACTACTCCTAATTTAAATTCCTAGAATCTTAACATAGCTTACTCTAAGCTACGTCTACTACTCTACTCTTTAATCTAGTCTTATAGCGCTTTATATCTTTATAATTATGTAAAGCTTTAACTAGAGTAGTAGCGTACTTCTAAATAGTATCTTAATAGTTAGACTAGTTACTATTATTCTCTAGATTAAACATGTCTTTACTACACGCGTCTATAACTAAAGAATAGAGGAGGTTACACGCACGCTAGAATTACTTATTAGGCTAGAAAACTAGAAAAGAATAAGTTAATAAAAAGCTAGAGATAATAGAGAAGTACTAGTTAACTTATAGAGATATACTAGCTAGAGTAATRCTTAGTATAACGCGTATAACTACTAAAGGAACTTATCTAAGAACACCTACTAGTATAAATAAAGTCACGCTAAGCTTTAACTCCTTTAGTAAAAATATTAATATAGAGGTAGTAGATGCTATTAATTAATAGAGGCGTAGCCTCTAAATAAGGTAGGACTTAAAGAATAGTAATAAGATTAGCTAAATACGTCTCTATATACTAGCTAATCTTATTAGAGAAGGCCTTAAATAGTTTATAGTACTAGGAGTTAGAAGGAGATATATTAATAATAAATAGGTAGTAATATTAGTTAGATTATAAGTTAATATTAGACATAGCTAAGAGATAAAGGAGAATAGAAGTTTAGAGCTAGAAGGCTAGACTTTATACCTATAGCGGGGACTTAGAGTGAGAGACTTAATAGAGCTCTAATTAAGGTAAAGAAGTAATATAGTAAAGAAAGAAACTATAACTTACTATAGGTAGTAACTTACTACATAATAAATTACTTTATACTATAATTAAAACTACTAAAAAAGTAGCTATATGTATTAAAATATCATCTCTAATAAATAGGAACTATATAGTAAACTATAACCTATTAGTATCTAAATAATATCTTATAGTAGGTCTATTATATACTACTAATTTAGGTAAAGTAACGCTATAGTACTAGTAAAACGACGTTTAATAATAAGGACCTCTAAACTAAGGTAAAAAGCTAGTAACCTAGAAAAAAAGTAGAAGAGAGGTCTTAACTAATAAATAAGACACTTTATAGAGACTACTAGAAAAGAATATAAACGCTCTAGATTACTACGACGTAAAAGTAATAAAAATAGCTAATAGTAACTAACTAAGAGAACTCTATAGAGACACCTATAGCTAGTAACGTTAATAGAGTAAGAAAGAGTAATACGTCACTCTATTATAGGTAAATAAGTACTAATAGAGAAAGTAGTAGGCTAACTATAAAGATAGGTTAGAAAGAGTATAAAAACCTTTAAGAGAAAAATCTACTATAGGCTAAGACCTAGAGAGTAGACGCCTTAGAGTAGTTAGTAAAAATTATAACCTAGAAATAATAGACTATAGAGAAGACTAAGTAAAGATAGATAGCTATTAAGATCTAAGGAAAATAAGTACTAAGATAAGTAAACGCTATTAGAGTAAGTATACGTAGTAAACTTCTCTAAAGAATGTTTTTCTTCTATAGGAGATTTTTTTAAGAGCATAGTTACTATAGACGTAGAAAGAAGAACTACTAAACCTAGAGCCTAGCACATCTCCGCACATAGAGAGCTACATGCCTATTTAGGAGCTTAGGATGAGCCCTAAAAAAGGAGAGGGCTATGTTATAGGACTAGTATTAGGAGGGCTACTAGAGAGCTACTAGAGAGCTCCTAGAGAGGTACTAAGCTATAGGAGGCATGCGCTACTAGAGGAGCTATAGAAGAGCTACTAGCCTAGAGAGGGTTATATACTAACACCTTTATATAGTCATGATAGAACCCCTAAGCCTCCTTAAGGATTCGTCTTAGCTCTTAATATATCCTATTATTAAGCCCTATCTCTCTATCTATCGTTACGTGCCTCACACTATTTTATTAGAGAAAAACTAAATAATAAAATAATTTACCTAAAATATTAGTATTTAGATACCTTACTAGCTAATATTTTAACTAAATCTACTAGTTCTACTAAGTTAAAATACTTTCTAGAAACTATAGGATTAAAAGAAATTAATTAAATAATTAATTATATAGCCGCCGGGCTATAAACGAATAGTRAACTATTACTAGTTYATAATAATATAAAAATACTTACTATTTATATTATTAACTACTARGAAGCCTATAGTTRCTAGTACTATAGATCYTATTAGTCTCTCTTTTATTAAGAAYCTAAATAATAGAATATAGTTATTAGGTTTCTCTATATTCCTATTAGTCTACTACTAGGATAGCTAAATAGTATTTCTAAAACCTATTAATAATTTAATCTAACTACTAAGTAAACTTTATTATATACTACCTATAGTATGACTAAGCTATAGGATAATACTATATAATAACTTTGAAAAGTACTAGAATATTATTAAAACTTACCCGGCAAATATCACAAACTTACCTAGTAAATATCAAAAACTTACCCGGCAAATCTAAAATACTATAAAAACATTAGAAAATAAGCTAAAATATAAAAATAACTATCCTATAAATTATATAGATTACGGGGGCGTGTAAAATCTATAAGGATTCTATCCTTATAATTTTCTCTATAATCTTTATAATTTTCCTATATCCTTATAATTTTCTTATAATTTCTAATTATAGAATAACTAGTTAAGCTACTATAGTAATATTTATATGATTTAGTTCTATTTTTAGTCTAGTTTCGTTTAGTGTTAGTCTTATTACGTAATCTTRAATATTCGTTAAGATATTTTAATTTTCTATTATTTATAATCAAATTTGAATTTAGCCTAAATATATAAAAATGCCTCATAATAAAAGAATTACTAAAATATAGATTTATAATARATAAATCATGTAATAGGCTAGTTATAACTACTAAACTAGTACTATTATTTAGTTTAYATTAGTTTCCTACTAGTATATRGAAATAATAGATTTAAATAGATTTAGATTAGAAATCTTATAGATTTCTAATCATTAATTAGTAACTAAAATCCGAATAACGGATTTATAGGATAATAATAGTATTTTAAGGCTATTAGTAGATTTATTTTATTATAAAACTAGATAGAATTCCTAGGTAAATAACTATTAAATCATAACTTTATTTATTATAACTATATCCTACTATAATACTATTCTCGCTACTATACTTATTCTAACTACTATTTATACTATTTAATTAGTAGTTTTTATAGTAACGTAAAGCACTACTAAGCTAGCTATACTACTAAGCTAGCCACTTTTTCTTAGCACTACTAATACTATATATAAGACCTTAATTTACTCACTATCTATAAGAGAACCTACGTATAAGATACTTAGACTAGATTTAGAAGAAACTTCTATATCTTTTTAGTACGTATAAGCGTTATATCTAGTCTTTCTATAGTTCCTATAGTACTATTAACTAGGTTAAGCTAGTTCYTTACTTCTACTACTATAAGCTTTCTTAGATTACTAAGAAGCTATAGATACCTTAGGAGCTCTATATAAAGCTCCTTTACTATACTCTATAGTACTACTATACTAGATTTACTTCTATTTACGTGTTTTACGCTTTATTATAACCTCTAATTACTCTTTAAGCTCTATAATCTAGTAGCTTATAAGAGCATTTTAATATAGTATTAATTTAGCTCTTTTTATTAGCTATAAGAAGCTTTCTTTAGCTTCCTTTAGTAATTATATAAAGGACCTCTATATAAGAGTTAATTATAACTTAAATTCTTATATATTACTTAGTATTTTTAACTACTATAGTATTTCTAGTAGAGGTGCCTTTAGTAGTATATATAACTAGACTTTAAGGCGCTTAAGAATAACTTACGCGTTAATAAGAACTAGTCTAGATACTTTAAAGGCCTTCTTATAGTTCTTATACGTAAATACTTTAAGAAACGTGTCTTTAAAGGCTAGTAAGAAGTTTTCCTTATTAATATAGTAGACGCGTTAGTATACTAAGTCTTATACGTACTAAGAGTACTTTAGCTTTAATAGTAAGAAGTATATTATATTAAGTAGCTATAGGATATATAATAAATATACTAGTATATAGAAAGTAAAGATCTTTTATATAAAGTAATAATCTTTAAAATCCTAGTTTAGATAGCTCTTATAGCTATTAAGAATAAGTAGTCTATATAACTCTATCTAACGCGTCTTTATATACGCGTTAAAGTACTTTAACTACTTAAGACTAAGCTTATTACTTATCTATCTATTCTTAGAAACTAAGAGCTTCTAGTTATATAGTATATCTAYYTCTTTATACTATACTAAGATATAGACACGTCTTTTATAGATAATAAATAGTAGAGTTACGTACCTAGTAGCGTAGATACTCTAGATTACTATAACTTACTTCTAATTACTTAGCTAAATAAGCGTAGGTCTTATATAGCGTTCTAAACCTATAATAACTTTTATAGAGCTAATTATATCTATCTAGAAGCCTATCTTATTAAAGTTATAGATATTATCTTTATAGATACTATACTTAGCTACTATCTCTTATATAAGCTTAAACTACGTATTAATAACTTCTAGATCTTTTTATAATATCTTCTAATAGTCTTTTACTTAATTAAAAGCTATTTTAAGCTCTTTTATACGTAATATAAATTATTTAGGCTAGTTCTTACTTATAAGTGTCTTACTCTACGCACGTAATAGTTTATCTACTATATCTACTACTTTATAAAGCTATAGCGTAAATCTTTATAAATTAAAGTTAAAGATATATTATATAATTATCTACTCTTTAGTTACTATAAGTTTTATATAATTTAGTTAAGTTTAAGATTAAAAGATAATTCTATAAAGCTAGTTAGAGAGCTACTAGTATTATACGTTAAAAGCTACTATAACGCGTTATACGCTTTAAAATTAGTATAAGATATAGGCTTAAAGAATAAGTTTAATTCTACTTTTTTAATTAGATAGATTAGCTTTATATTATTAAAATATTACGTTACGTATAGAAAAGTTATTATGTTAAGAAAAAGTAGCTAGCTTAGTAGTATAGCTAGCTTAGTAGTACTTTATATTATACTCTATAAAAGAGAAATTAATATAGTAGTACTATTTACTAAGATAACTTATAAGTATCTTTCTATATATATAAGTTCTATAGTAGCTTATTATATAAGATTTTTCTTAGCTTACTTTTAGTTAATTTTAGCTTCTTAAAGCTTATCTATTATATCTTATTATACTTAAGTATAGATAGTTATAGTAGATAAGTAGTCTTTATACTTACGTCTATTACTAGCTAGTTTTATAAAGATTTCTAATAGAGTTTCTTAATTAAGTTATTAGAGAGTACTTAGTTCTACTATTATAGTTTACTTATTATACTAGAAAGTTAACGTTCTTTAGTAGTAGTTAGTTATTATATTCTTTTATTTAGCTTAGAGATTATTAAGAGCTAGTCTACTATATATAGATTTAATTAAGAAAAATAGAAGTTTCTATCTTTACTTAGTAATCTCTTTTTTATTAAATAATATCTACTTAAGTTTAGATATTTATTAAATAGAGAGATCTTCTATAGTTAATTAGTAACTATAAATAGCTATAGTAGTTATTAATAGTATTATATTTATAAATATGTATATAGAAGAAGAATAAAGTATAAAGTATATCTACTTTATAAAGTAGATAGAGTAAGTACTCTTATTTATATAGTAAAAGCTTAACTTAGTAAGTATATATATTTACTATTATTTCTTCTATTAACTAGCTCTTAAAAGCTAGTCTAAATAGTAACTAAGTTCTAGAGAGATACTAAGTTCTAATATAAGATCTTTAATAATCTTCTATTTTAAAAGCTTTTCTTTTAACTAAGTATTTTAGTTTATAATTAGGTCTCTAATTTATTATATAACTAGACTTAATAGAAGAGACTCTTAAGTAACTACTTTATAATTATTATTAGTTAGATATATAAAAGAATCTAACCTCTAGCTCTATAGTTACTATTTATAAATAACTATTAAGTACTTTACTAATATTCTATTACTATTACTAACTAGTTAAGTATTAACTTTAGTATAATATAAGAGAATAACTCTAATAACTACTAAAGGCGCTAGTTACGTAAAAGTAGAAATATATAGTAGGTTAGTTATAAATTTAGCTATACTAAAGTAGAGAACTATATAAGTTTATAAGAATAGCTTAACTATATACTAATACTAAGCTAGGTGCTAGCCTAATTAAGAAGTGCGTGATGTTTATATTTATATACTATTAATTAACGTTATAGCTTATAGCGCCTAGCTATAAAAGCTCTCTTAGTTCTCTTAGAACGCACACCTTTATATATATAGCTTATCTTAATAATATTTTAATTTTTTTAAAAGACTCTCTTAAGTATAAAGAATACGTACGTAAAGTTTTTAAATAACTATAAAAAGTAAAGTTATAAGCTAATATTAAGAAAAGTAAGTTTAAAGTAACTAAAATAAAATTCTTAAGATTTATTATTAGTACTAAAGATATCTAATAAGACTCTAAGAAAGTTAAAGTAATTAGTAACTAGACTAAACTAATAACTTTAATTAGCTTATAAAGCTTCTTTAGATACTATAACTACTATTAAAGAATAATTCTATAGTATAGCTAAGTAATATAACTACTTACTAAACTTACTAAATAATAAGCTTTCTATATACTATTTAATAATAAAGAGAAAGCTATATTTTAAAAAATTAAGAATCTTATAACTTTAAGTAAAGTTATTACTCTATACTTAGATAAGCACCTAACTAGAGTAGAAACTAATATAAATAATAGTATTATTACTATAATATACTACTAACTATAACTAAATAGTACTTAGCGTCTAGTTACTTTCTTTTCTAAGATAATAAATCTAGCTAAAATAAACTATAAGATATATAATAAAAAGATACTAATAATTATATAAGCTTTAGAAGAATAAAAGCCTTTCTTTATTAGACTTAAAATAGAAAAACTCTTTATAGTTATTACTAACTATAGAGCTCTTAAATATTTTAGTACTAAGCGTAAGTTTAATATATAATAGGCTTACTAAGTAGAAAGGCTAGTAGACTATAACTATATAATTACTTACTAATTTAGCTTAACTAATATTATAGTAGACGCTCTTTTAAAGAAATAAAATAAGCTAAAAACTTAGAAAGCTAAAAATAAAGCTATAAAGACTTAAGTATTTATATAGAACTTTATACTAGGCGTCTATATTAATAAGAATACATAAATAACTCTCTTTACTTAAAAACTAGATAACTTAGCTTTAATTATAACTTTAGAAAATAATATAGCTAAGCTAGAACTAGTAAAGTACTTAGAAGAGTATTTATACTAAATAGTTAATAGAGTTCTAGAAGCTAATTAAACTTCTACTACTATAAAGAACTTCTAAGAGAAAGCTTACTTAGAGATAACTAACTACTCTATCTTACTTACTAGTTTAGTACTATATAAAAGTAAGTTTATAGTAGTACTAACTAACTTCTTTTATACCTACTTTATCTAGATAGTCTATAACGTAAAGCACTACTAAGCTAGCTATACTACTAAGCTAGCTACTTTTTTTTAGTATAGTAACTTTTCTATACGTAACGCTATGTCTTAATAATATAAAGCTAATCTATCTAATTAAGAAAGTAGAATTAAACTTACTTTTTAGGCCTATACTTTACGCTAATTTTAAAGCGTATAACGCGCTATAGTAGCTTTTAACGTATAATACTAG